>VDFB02197859.1:0-43714 GCA_007258455.2 Sequoia sempervirens | reverse complement strand
GGTACCAAATGCACTTGAGGACGATGAGCCTCGCCAGAATGAAGAAGAGGTTGAACAAGTTAGAGAAGTCGAGGCACAGGAGCAGCAGCCCTTCGATATACTATATGAGGTGCCCGATTGGCTTAGAGATAGAATGCGAAGAAGCCCGAGTGAGGAGATTGATCCAGCTGTTGAGATGGAAGAGTTTTTAAACCGGATCAGTGCTCCTCCACCGAAGAAGAAGGCAAGAAAGTTCTCGAAGATCTCCACCGATGAGGATGGCTCTCGTACTCTTCACGTTGCTGTCCCACGAGTCGAGTGTGACCGGAATGAAGCAGCTCCTGAAAACTATGTGGTCACCACTCTTGACTTGGGACGCCCTACTGGTGCACAGATTGTTGAGGAGTGTGATAACTCCTTCCTTGCCCTCAAGGATAGATTATTCAAGAAAGAAGGAAAGTACAAGAAGTTGAAACGAGAACACAAGGCGTTAGTTGGATATGTTCAGCAGTTGTCTCGTTCTCGAGGGCAGGATGTACCAGTGATTGAGCCTCCGGCGGATGTTCCTAGAGAGTCGATCAGCGGCTTGGTAGAATTGGGGAGGATGGCACAGGAGGCAGACAAATGGGTCACAGGGGTTCGTACGGAGACAGAGAAATTCATGGAGGACCTATCCTTTGCTTTTCAGCAGGCCTCTACTATTTTGGCACGGATGGATGCGGTGGATCATGCTTGGGGCGATGCTTCCATCTATCAGAGTAAGGTGATCCAGCGTCTTGAGGCGTTGAGGCATGTGCCATTGCAGTTGCTGATTGATGGAGGTGTCATTCAGGCGAATGACCGATATGATTTCTCTCGGTGGTATTCTTCTGCTATCACAGGGCGTGGCTTCTTCGATGCAGCACAGGCGGATTCAGCCAGGATTCACAAGGCTATGGCCAATATTATAGATGGAGTTCAGAACACCTTCGAGGCCATCTTCGCTAGGCGGCTGAGTCCAGAAGAGATAAGTTTTGATAATTTGAGGGGTTTGCTGGTTCCCTTCTTCGCAGATGTTAAGCCCTTCGTACAAGATGACTTTGAAAATACTGCTACATTCTCCACTTTGATCCAGAACACGCAGGACTCATTGGCTGCTTGGAGAAAATCTTGTACGAGGCACGAGCACTCAGTTACAGTGTTAGAGTTTCAGTTAGATTGTGTTCCATCTATTTCAGTTGAGGAGGTTGAGGCCGTACTTAGCAGATTTGTTGAGTTGGCAGTCAGAGAGAAGGCTAATGGGAACACACTACTGGACGAGGATCTTCTAGAAGACTGAGTATGGAGCATTTATTACATTTGCTATTTTGGGAGTGAGTGGGAATCTTGATTCATTTTAATGTACCACTCCTATTCGCAGTTTTAGGTTAGGGCCGGAAAATGATTCGCCACTCTATTGATTGTAACCCTAGCCGTCCTCGACTTGGTTAGTTATAAAAGGGGAGTCCCCTCATTTGTAATCATCGACAGGGAATTAGATTAGACAAATGGAATAGGATATTATTAGCATTAGGATTAGGGATAGTGTAGCATTGTAGAGCATTTTTGCATAATTTGAGAAGAGAGAAAGTTTTCCCTTTGAAAACTTTTGAGGAGATTGTTGTGTAACACATTTTATGATAATAGATCTTTTCATTGATGATGGAATTCGTCTTGTCATGAAATGCTAGCAAGGTTTCTTCTTCCTTTCGTATCCAAGTAGCTTAAATTCATGCAAATAGCTTACTTTGGTGTGTGGTGTTTTACTAAGATAGCTTCGCTTTATTCCATACCACTAGCGGCTTGTTGATGATAAGTTCGCCTTGTGTGGTCAACTGGACATTACCTTGAGTTTAACTTCAGTTGTGATTTATATGCTTATATGCGTCGTTGTGATGGTGTATGCATGTTAAGTCATAATTTGAACATCTTTTGCTATTTCCCTTGAAGATTGCACCGATTTTACTGAGGTTGTCCGACGGAGGCTAGGTGAAATCCGGTTGAAGTCTATTGAAGTGAAGCTCCACATATCCTGCATTTAGAATAGAACATAAACTTCTTAGGCCCTACACCCTTTTCAATTCAGTACTTTCTGGTTAGAATAGGAAACCCGCACTTCATAGATAAATCTTTCGAGCATTTGAATCCCTTTCTCCACTGCCGAACAATTTTGTAAGTCCCCTTGAAATACCAGCAAATCACATCGAGCCAAACTGAGCCTATTCGCATTAAAGGAACCTTGGAGTTGAATGCATGAACTTTCTTGCAATCTTAGCATGCGGAATACTTTGATCAAGAGAGAATAGAGCGTCCGTTGGGCGACTTTGTTCTGTTTTGGTGCGGTCTCAAAAACCACGTCAACAGAACTGGCGCTAGAAGGAGGGCTGAACGTGGAAAGAACACATTGTTCCTTTTGTCATTCATTTTATGCTTGCCTCTCCTCCTAGCACGTCAACAGAACTGGCGCTAGAAGTAGGGCCTTCAAGGATTCTTCGCAGTGAAGCAGTCATTTTCAAATAAGAAGGGATTTCATTGAAAAGAACTTCATTAGAGAAAGAAATTATCATGAGTAAAGATGGTGCTACCGCATAGAGAAATATTCCCAGTGTTGCAGCCTAACTTGGGATTCAACGACGACCAGGAGGACATTCTTTCAGGGTTGAACAATCTTGCTTGGAAAACAAAGGAGAGCTACGCCCAGTACATGAGAACTTGCTTCGTGTTAGAGGAAGAAGAAGAAAAAGCCATTGAAATCCAAGTTGCAATTGAAAGGAATTTGCTTGATCAGAGACTACCACTCGCTCCTCTTCCTCGCCGACAGTAATCAGCTACATCCTGGATCGAATCAGTTCATTCTCGCCAGATAAGTTGAAAAGAATTTTGAGGTCCACGCCAAGCTCATCCAAGGATTTTGTGGAGTTAGAATTGCCTACGCGAGCAAGGAAGAAGAAAGAAGTCCGTCCAAGCGAAGAAGTCGAGTCAAGTGAAGAAGTGTTGTCAAACGAAGAAGCTCAGTCTAGTGAAGAAAGTGGAGAAGAGATTACAAGTTTATTCCGAACTCCACCAAGTGTTTCAAGGTTTGCTCAACCTAAAACCGTTCAAGTTACCACACCAGTGTTTGTTCAGCAACAACCACCAGTTCAGGTTACCACAACCCCAGTTATCGTATATCAAAGGAGGTGTCCAAATCAAGCAATGGCTCAACCAGGAGGCCAACCCGCTCCTAACGGTGCTACTTGGCTAGTCACCAATCCATCTCCTCTTGAGTTTGCTGATTATCACGATATGCCAAAGAATCCGGAGCATTTCTGCACCAAGTACCAAGTCCATGATCCGAACCGTTCTGCAGAGGATCATATTAAGATGTTCGAAGATCATTTGTGAAATAGACAAATTGCCTACGCAGATGTGGCTTGCAGATTGTTCCCGTATTCCTTGGGAGAAGAAGCTCACTTTTGGTTCATACATTTGCCAGTTGGGTCAATCAGAACATGGGAGCAGATGAAGGAGGCTTTCATTGGGAAGTTTGGTATTCCTATCACCCCAGTGGAGCTTTTCCGTCAATTCATGGAGGTGAGAAGACAAGACAAAGAACCTATTCATTCCTTCAACAACAGGTTCCAGAAGGCTCTTACGAGGTTGCGTACTCCGTACATGGTTCCCGATGCAAGGGAAAATTACTATGCAGCCTTGGACCCATTGACCGCAATGTTCGTGAGACAAGCTCATCCCATTCCAGCAGACATGAACCAAGCATATGCTAAGGCGGTTGAAGTAAGTCAGAATATGGGCCAAAACATAACTGGACCCTCTTTGTATACTGGCTTGGTCACCACAAATAATCAAATGCAGACTCTTGCTCCAGCCTGGAATCAACAAGTTCCAGCGTTGAATCCAATTCCGCAACCGGCATATCATGTTACGCCACCATCGGATCAATTAATTCTCCATCCTGGGGTACCCTTATCCCAGACTCCAGCTACACAGCCTGTATATCTCCAGAACACGGTACCTGCAACAAGGACACAAGAGGAGAAAGACGAAATGAAAGAATTAGTAGAACAAATGAAAAGGCTGTCATCTGAGGTGACTCACCTCAGAAATCAAAATAATCAAATGCAATCAATGATAAAGAATTATCAGGCACATCCAGGTGCCAATCGAGGATATCACAATAATCCTCAACAACATCAAGATGCCCATCAAGGACATGGACATGACAACGGCCATGGGTATCGAAATAATAATCAAGGATATCAAAAGAGGTCCTGGAATACTGGACCTAACGATGGAGGAGTTCCGTCACCACTAGATAACCCGCCACCTCCAGAAAATCGTCCCACTGATAGAGTATTTTTGGCAGAAGCTGCTATGTCAGGATGGTGTCGGCTTCATAACACAAGTCAGCACTCAGAGTTGCAGTGCCATGAGTTTCAAGTAGCAGCCGATATCTTTAAAGGAGAAGTGAAAAGCACAGAAGGTACTGAGAATCCTCCGACTACTGGATATGAGATTGTACCAGTGCAAAGATATGACCAGGCACTAATCATAGAAAGTGTCAATCTTGTGTCCGAATATCAAAACTACGCGCCACCAGAAGCTAATTATAGATTTCCACCAGCTTCGGCTAACAGTCCCGTGGAGGCGCCAGACGCTCCAGTTTATAAGGAAACCCAAGTTTATTCAGAAGCTCAAACGTATTCAGAAGTTCAAGGTACTTATTCAGAGGAGCCATATGACCAGGGTAACTACATTTTCCCACCTCTCAATAACAGTGTTTTGGTAGAAGGGAGTAGAGAGGTGCAAGCATTCCAGACTTCCGGAGGAGCAGCACCTAAGGTGTACCAGAGGACTTATCACCAGAAAGAGCCTTTGACGTCCTCTATTCCTCCGAATAACTTCGCAACCCCGCCGAATCCAAACGCGAGTAACAATCCGAATTTGCCTCGGGATTCTCCGGAGTATAGACAGCAGAATGTGATGAATAGAAATGGACAACAAACTGCCCAGCAACAGCCCGTCCACGTGATGCAGCGTCCTCAAAAGGACAATCTTCCAAGAGATGACATGAAAAGATTAAGTTCTTACGTGCTAGAGGAAGTGAAGAAGATAAAGGTTAGTCTTCCCTTGTATGAGTTGATGAAAATCTCTGAGGTTAGAGATACAATTTTGGGAAGTCTATATGAGACACCAGTTGCAAAGAGTACACCTCAGGAAGTGCCTAGTTCATCAAGGAATCCTCCAGTAAATGTACAATCCCGTCCTGTGCAGAATGCAAACATGGTAGAGGAAGTGCCTTACGCGCCGTTCAACGCTTGGGAAGCTCCACAGCAGTCCCAAGGTTTTGTGGGAGTAGTACAAGGATCTTCAAGTGAACCTGAGAAACCAAGGACCGAGGATAAGAGAAGAGTTAGATTCAGTTTGCCCGCAGAACAAAGGCAAGAGCAGACCCAGAAGGTCACCCGTGATAATCAAGTTTCACCATGGGATGAAAAGAATGAAAGAAAGAGCATTGTACCCGGGGAAAAGAAGAAACCAGTTGTGTTCTATCAGGGGAAAGATGAACCAGCCCCATTTTTGGTATCGGTCAGAATCTTTGGAAAGTTATTACACAATTGTCTGATTGATTCCGGTGCTTCTAGCAACGTCATGCCATTGAAGGTGTGTCAAAGGTTGGGTATAGTCCCGTTGCATACTACAAAGAAGGTGACTCAACTAGACAAAACTGAAGTACCAGTGGTTGGGGAGTTAAATAATATTCATATGCAGTTGTCAGCTGATCCCCGAATCCAGAGCTGTATCGACATATCAGTGGTTGACATACCGGATGGGTACGGCATGTTACTGAGCCGAGACTGGGCAAGAAAGCTGAATGGGTACATTGCAACAGACTTCTCCCACATGTGGCTTCCATGGAAAGGAGTCCCAAATCAGATCAAGATTGATAGTACACCGAGATTGAAGCTGATGATCACGGAATATGGAGAAGATAATGAAATCATGTTTATAGAGACTGACTTAGGCTCATATAGGCCTGTCAAGCAAGAGGTATTGATGCTGCAAAATGCAAACGAGGGAAAATGTTTGGAAGAAACCACGAGCTCCACCGAAGTGTTGATTGAAAGTGACTCAAGTGATAGTGAAGGTGGAGGAACCTTTGAGAATTTCAGGGACTTTGTCCTGAACAGTGTAAGACAAGAAACAGAGTTAGGGAAAGATGCTTCAATTAAAAATTTGCTGCTCCCCAACTGGTGCCGAATACACGAAGCGTTTCATTCAGAAATCACTTGTGCCATGTGAAAGGTGGCACTAGAACAAGTTGCAAGGCTTGTTCCCCATACTCCATTACAAGAAGAACATCAAGAAGAAAAGGAGATTTTAATAGGACATCAAAAGATGAATGAAGAGAATAGTGTTGTGGTAGAGGAAATTGTAAAACATGATACCACTCAGTCAAAAGTTGAAGAAAAGACTTCAGAGGTCTGCAATCAAGAAGAGACACGTGTTCAGTCTCCCAATACCCCTACAGAGAATCAAGTGTGGACTTTAAGGTTTGATGGATCAAAGTCAAAGAAAGGAAACGGAGCAGGATTTGAATTGGTTAGCCCGACAGGAGAAGCTTATTTGGGTTCCTATAGGCTCCAGTTTTCATGCACCAACAACGTTGCTGAATATGAGTCCTTGATCCACGGATTACTCCTTGCAATTCAGAAAGGAGCTAAGATTGTACATGCTATTGGAGATTCTGACATTGTGGTCCGACAAGTAAGGAAGCAGTTCGCCTGCCATGACAAGAGATTGAACCGTTATCGGAACAGAGTTTGGGACCTAATAGAGAGTTTTGATGCATTCAACATAAAGCAAGTCTACCGATCTAAAAATACCGTTGCAAACTCTTTGGCACAAGCTGCCAGTTCTTTGGAACCATTGGCAATGGAAGGGTTAAAAAAGTTCACGGTGGAGTTGGTTTCGACCCCGGCAATCCCTGATAACATAAAGAACTTTCAAGTGTTTGATGACGACAAGCAGATTCTGGATTTTCTCACAAACTCAGGAGTGTTTGAAGCACAAATCATAGATGAGGAAGATGTTGAAGAGGCTGAATATGATACGGAAGGGATATTGAATTTGAAGACTAATGTAATCCCAAAAGGAATGGTCGAGTTAGAAAGGCTATTTGATACTGACAGATTAAGCAGAAATCAAAGCACGCAAGGCAATGATTGTGAACCTATCAATCTAGGAGCAAGTGAACAGGTGAAGAATGTGTTCATTGGAAAGGTTTGCACACCTGAAGAGAAGGAAGGCATCTTAAAAGTCATGAAAGAGTTTCCAGAGGTGATAGCCTGGGGATATGAAGATTTAAAGACATATGATACATCACTGATTACACATACAATACCACTGAAACCAGGCAGCAAGCCATTCAGACAGAGGCAGAGGCCGGTGAATCCATTACTGGAACCGTTAATTTATCAGGAAGTCAAGAAACTTCTTTCCGCTAGGATTATTTTTCCAGTGAGGCACTCCACGTGGGTCGCCAATCTCGTGCCTGTCAGAAAGAAGAATGGAGAGATAAGATTATGCGTAGATTTCCGCAATTTGAATAGGGCCTCTGAGAAAGACAACTATCCCTTGCCTTCATTAGATGAAGTGTTGCAAATAGTGAATGGTTCACAAATGATGTCCTTCTTGGACGGATACTCGGGCTACAATCAAGTGATGGTTGAACATGAAGACCGATTGAAGACTGCGTTCACCACGAAATGGGGAACGTTTGCCTACAGAAGAATGCCTTTTGGCTTGATCAATGCAGGAGCCACTTTCCAGAGAGCAATGGACATCGCTTTTCGAGACCTTGTCGGAAAGTGCATTATAATTTATATGGATGACCTAACGGTGTTCTCGAAGAAAAGAGGGGATCACGTTGAGGATTTGAGAAAGATATTTCAGAGATGCAGAAGATTTGGTGTCTCCCTAAATGCCAAGAAATGTATATTTGGTGTCACCGAAGGTAAATTGTTGGGTCACATTATTTCAGAAAAGGGCATATCCATTGACCCTGAACGTATTGGAGCCATCTCGAGGATTGGTCTGCCAGGCACTCAGAAAGAACTAAGGTCATTCTTCAGAAAAATCAATTTTGTCAGAAAATTTATAACCGGATTTGTCGAGATAGTGAGGCCACTGAATGCAATGTTGAAGAAAGATGCAAAGGTTGAGTGGACTCCACAAACAAAGAAGGCTTTTGATGAGATCAAGCAAGCTATAGTGGACGCTCCAGTGCTGGTCAGTCCAGACTACACGAAGCCGTTCTATTTGTATTCATTTGCCTCAGAACACACCTGTGCAGCAGTACTAACCCAAAGAACTGAAGAAAAAGATGAGCATCCAATTGCTTTTATGAGCTCACCGTTGAAAGAAGCAGAGCTGAGGTATCCAAGCATTGAGAAGCAGGCGTATGCTTTGGTGAAGGCCGTCAAGAAATTTAGACATTACATCTTGAGGAGCAAGATCCATGCGATTGTTCCAGACGCCACAGTGAAGATTTTATTGATGCAGAATGAGTTGGGTGAAAGAAGAGGAAAGTGGGTCGCCACTTTGCAAGAGTATGATATAGAGATACAGCCAATGAAGTTAGTCAGAGGACAGGCTTTGGCCCAAACGATCGCCATGGTTGGTCCAGAATTGGTTCAACAAGCTTATGTATTAGAGGAAGTGTCCCCTGGAGAATGGTACGATGACACAGTCTACTACTTGCTGAATCACAGATGCCCCCGCCATTTGAATCCAGTCCAGCGGAGAGCATTGAGAATGAGGAGCCAAAGATTTATGCTTCAAGGATCAGTTCTCTATAGGAGGAACTATGAAGGTATATATTTGAGATGTGTAGGAAAACAAGAAGCAAAACAGTTGATGGAACACTTCCATGAGAAATTTGGAACCGGACACGGAGGAAGTTTGGCCACAGCTCATCAAATCCTGAGAGCTGGATATTATTGGCCCACGCTTTTTAAAGACACATATGATCATGTGAAGGCTTGTCACGTATGCCAGACGGCAGCTAATAGAGGAAGGCATCCCGCTATGCCTTTGCAACCAGTGATTGAAGTGAGACCTTTTGCAAAGTGGGGATTAGATTTTATTGGTATGATCAATCCGCCGTCATCAGGACAGCACAGATATATCTTGACAGCGACAGACTACTGCACTAAATGGACAGAGGCTCAGGCCTTGAAGCAGTGCACGTCAGAGGTGGTTATCAGATTCCTTGAAGAAAATATTGTGACAAGATTTGGATGTCCTCATGTCCTGGTCAGCGACAACGGTTCAGCTTTCTCATCGCTGAAATTTTCCAATTGGGCTTTTGAGTATGGAATTACATTGAGGTTTTCCTCCAATTACTATCCGCAAGGGAATGGACTAGCAGAGTCCACAAACAAGAACTTATTGAATGCCATTAAGAAGTTACTGGATAAAAATCCGAAAGATTGGCACACACAGTTGAGGTTTGCTCTATGGGCAGACAGGATAAGAACAAAGAGTTCCTTGGGAACGTCTCCATATCACTTGGTTTACGGACAGGATCCAGTGTTTCCAGTACAGTTAAGGATCCCAACTCTCCAATTCATTCAAGAATACCTCGAGGGAGAGGATCAAGTTCAGACAAGATTGTCCCAGTTAATGCATCTAGAAGAGAAAAGAGATGAAGCTCTTGAGAATCTAACGAAACACCAAGCTATAGTAAAGAGATGGTTTGATAAACAGGCAAAGATCAAGTCGTTCAGGATTTCTGACTTGGTTTTATATTGGGACAAGGCCCACGAGAAAAAGGGTGATCACGATAAGTTCGACAAGTTGTGGTTGGGCCTGTATCAGATTTCTGAAATCCTTGGGGATAATGCATTTAGATTGCGTACATTGACAGGGGAGGATGTCCCGTTGCCCGTCAACGGACAGTTCCTCAAGCATTATTTCCAGTCTTAGGTTCTCTCTAAGGGCCTGCCATGTAAAATAGTTAGACTAGGGTTTGCTTTCCCGTTTGTTGCTTTCCGTTTGCTTTTTCTGTTTTTCTTCCGTTTTGGTTTTGGTTTGTTGCCCTTTGGGTTTTTGGTTTGGCGTTTCCGTCCCTTGAGTGGTCCGCTCAAGTGGTTTTGGTTTGGAATGGGCAAGGATTTAGGGTTTTCCCGTTGCGAATGGGTGATGATGTTTTAACTTTCACAACGTGGTTTCTTTCACTGGAATTTGCATAAATTTTTGAAAAGGACTAAGGTTATTTTCCTCTTGTTATCATCCAGTTAGTGATTGAACTCGTCTCGGGAGGTTAATCCGTTATTGTATCTCAACACACGAGTCTAAAGACCTTAAAAATCTTACCTATCTCCACTCTGAGTCATTTTGGTTTCTTGGGAAAGGTTTTGGCAGGTGAAAATATTCTGCTTCTTCACCACCGCACAATTCTCAAACCCATTGGAGGCTTCATTGCCTGCCAGCCAATTGAGGAATTGACGGAGAAATCAAGCGAAGAAAAGAAAATGTGCTCAAAAGAATTATAAAAAAAAAAAACCAAAAAATGAGAAAAATGAAAATGAAAGAAATATCATAAAATGTTGGTTTTGGGAACATACGAGTAACTCCACCGGGGCTATGGACGCCCGGCCGGCAGTGGAGCAATATTCGTGAGAATTGTAGCGATAACCTCGTCGGGGCTATGGACGCCTGACTGGCAGCGAGGCAATATCCAGGATGCTTTTGAAGTTAAGATATTTATATAACCTACTACGGCCGATTTCGGAAGCCGACATGGTTCAGAGATGGAATGCATGCACACACTCACAAGGTTTTAGATGAAAGTGTTTTGATCCAATATCGGATTCTTCTCCCCTTTTGAGTAAGTGACCTTTTCCGTATGATGGTATGAGGAAGACTAATCTGAGTTCAATTCTTAAAGTGTTTTTCAACACTTTCCCGTGGAGTCGCCAGATGTTGTGACCTTTTCACACATCGCCCCATTCAGATGGGGACCCCCTTATTTTTGCTCCGTTCCGGTCTTTTGGCTTGGGTTTTTCCTCGCTCTCTCGCTCTGTCTCTTTTTTGGTGTCCGTCTTTCGGGGGTTGTGTCGTCATTAAGCTTAAACGTGAAGATATTGGCCAATTCTAAAATTAGGGTTTCATCATTTTTGGTCAAGTCAAGGTCAAGTAGGGCCAGTAAATTGAAAATTGAACTTAGCAATGTTGTCAGTAGACATCCAGCAGGCTTCCAGCCAAATTTCATCAGATTCCTCGAAGATACTTAACTATTTTAGTAAGTCCGCAATTCGGCAATTTTGTCAAGATTTTCGATTCATCACCATACAAACGCTCAGAAAGTACATCGACCGCTTTTGCATGCCAAATTTGAGCAAATTGGACAACTTACTATTTTTAGGCACCGGCCTGTGACAAATTCCCTGTGGTCCAGATGCGTAGATTTCTTTGCATGTCCGATATTCCCTTCCTGGTTTTTCGAGACCTTCAGCGTGATATAAATTATGCAAGTCGAGATGACCACTTTCGTGATTCAGCCTCCTCCGAGGCTATTTCTAGGGTTTGTACGCCGGAAGTTTCTTTGCATGTCGCGATTCCCCGATGGTTTTTCGAGAGCTTCAGCGATGGTGTGACATGCAAACAAGATTCTCACCGCGAACTTGCTATTTTAGCAGTGTGTCCCTCCCCTCGCTAGCCTCGTGATTCACAAGTCGGACGCGAAGGTCGCTAAACGAAGACAAATCCGAGATCTTTGATACGCGATGCAATGCAAAATTAGGTTTCCACGGAGCCTAAAAATAGGCATCAAAAGTCAAAATCTTCAAAATCCGATGTAAACCAATCGCTGCATCACCGCTCTTCAGTCAGTTCACCGTGAAATTTCAGTGTCAAACTGAAAGCACTTGCATTTCATTTATAGTAGGTCAAATCTTGGAACGCAGCAAAAATAGTAAATCAAGTGCATGACCGCTGTTTCCGCAGCAAGGTCACGTGCAGGATTTCATCCGACTTAACTCGATTGAGCTTGGGAGCTATCAGAAACAAGAGCTTACTATTTATAGTAAGCCACCTTCAGAAACAGGCTATAAATAGCAGGGTGACTAAAAGTGGCAGTGTCGACAAGTCGATAAAATCATGAGGATGCTACGTTCAAAATTTCAGGCCATTCCGAGCTTCAGAGGCGCGAATACAGAGAACTTACTATAAATAGCAGGGCACGATGCTGGCGAGGATGATAAAAATTCGTCTAAGTCTGGAGTCTCGTCCAGCAGGCATAGGAAAATGCGCCCATCTCAGCTGGAGGCATAAAAAATTCAAGATGTGAGTTCGTCATGCTCAGAGGAAAAATGCGCCCAAGGCAGGGAAGTCAAACAAAAGTCAAAGAATTTCATCCTGCTCAGGGGTCCAAATGCGCCCAAAGTGAAAGAAGGAAAGTTGAAAAAATTTCTAAGTATGAGAAATCCGCCTCAGGGGTCAAAATGCGCCCATCCTTCACAAGCATGAAAATGCGCCCAGTTCACAAGGTGGTCAAAGAAAAGTCAAACAGGAAAATCCGCCACCCTCAAGGAAATGCGCCCAAGGTTGATTTTCATCCTTCACACAAGAGGAAATGCGCCCATCCTTCTCTCTCATCAAAATGCGCCCAAATCATGCATGTAAGGACAAAGTTTGGAAGGTGAAAGGTCACCTAAAAACGTTGGAGAAACTTCATCCATCAGCCACATCAAAATGCGCCCAAGTTCATGCAAGTCAAGACAAAAGTTGGAAGTTGGAGGGTCACAAGGCGTGGAAGCTAGTTTCATCCTTCTCTCTCATTGAAATGCGCCCATCCTTCTCTCTCAAGGAAATGCGCCCAAGTTTGAAGTGTAAATGGTAAATGCGAATGGTGAACAAGGTGAAAATGTTACCTAGGCGTGATAAACTCAAGGTAAAAGGTGGACGTTATCCTCCTCTACACTAAGAATGCGCCAAAGGTGGTAAAGGCAAGGTGTTGGGCGTGATTTTTTTTAAATTTTCCCAAGTGTGCTAGGCGCCTAGAGTAAGAGAGTTATAAGGCGTGGAAAATATTTGAAGGGGTTAAGAATAAAGTGAAGTATGCACCAATGTTTGAAGGGAGTTATAAGGTGATTTTAAAATATATTTGAAGGCGTTAAGGATGAAATGGCAAGTGCTAGGCGCCTTGGGTAGAAATAAAATATTTTCTAAATGTTTAAAATTTGCCTAGGCGTTGGGCTTTTAATGAATATTTTTCAAGTGTGTAGTGTGGAGTGAAGATGAAATGTGCAAGGCAGGCCGGAACAAATAAAAATTTTCTAAGTGAAAGTTCCTCTCCACTGGCGATCAACAAATTTTTTTCTAAGGCAAGACTTCAAAAGTGCAAGAAGATTTTAAAATATTTTCTAAGGAAAATTATCTTTCTTTGAAAATATGCCTAGAACTCAGTTGATGAATTTTCCGGAGCACGAGCAACTCTTCTCAGTAATGGAGTCAGAAACAATGATATTTCAAGTTCTTCAATTTTTTTTCAAGAAGTCAGAGCAACGCAGAGTGATCACAGGCGAAGAACGAGTTTAGATGATGAAAATGATATTTTTCTAAGGTTCAAAATTCAAAAAATTAAATGAACCCGTTCGTTGGGTACCCATGAATTCGAGACATTCTGACGAAAATTTGCTTCTGGGTACTGAACATTTGTGATGATGAATGGATTTCCAGATCTTTCAAACTTCGCCGACACTTTTTCAGTAGAGAATTTAATCAGTGCTTGAATGGTGAATTTTCCTAAGGGAGAATTTTAAATTTTCTAAGGCAAAAGTGAATAAATGAGTTTTCAGAGTGAATTTTCTTCGAACGATGAGTCTGAAGGGAGTTGCCTAGATAATTTTGATTAAATTCTTCGAAGATGAATTTTCCAGAGTTGATGATGAAGTTAAGAATTCGAATTTAAGTGACGGAGCTCCAGCTGGTGAGTAAAATATGATGAAGTTAAATTAAATTTTTCGATGAGGAATTCGAAACGCCAGTCAAAGTCAAGTTTCTAGAAGAATAATATTCCCGACGACTGGAGACAAGTGTCAGAAAAAACCAGAGAGGGAAAATTCGAATTCTTGAAGTGGAGTAGTGGAGTTTAATGGCACTGGCTAAAAATAACGTCTTCTAGAATTTGAATTTTAGCTATAAAATGAGAAGTTTTTCACTCATTTTCACAACTGAGAAAGACGAATTTGCTAAGTCTAAGTGAGCTTGAAGAAGTTCGAATTTTGCCAAGGAGTGCAAGTTGCTGAAGGGGCGCACTTGAGAGTTGATTGAAGTTGCTGAGAAAGGTACACCATTGCTGAGTGGAGAAGTGTTTGCTGAAGATTGAGCTTGCTTGTAAAAGGTACGACTTAAGTGGCTGAAATCTGATTTGCTTGAATTGGAGTTGCTTAAAGAGGTGCGCCATTGCTAAGAGCTTGAGAGGTACGTCCTTGCTAGTGTTGAAGTTGAAGTCTGATTTGATTAAGTTTGGTCGAAATTGCCATTTGAAAAGGACGCCTTGTATTGAGTTGAAACATTGATAACTTTAAAAGTACGGACTTGCAAGATTGCTGGTTTGAAGTGCAAAGTTAAGAAATTAAAATTTCTGATTGCTGGTTGTAGAGTGAAGTCATCAAGGTTCACTTAGAAATCTGTTCTAAGTGTTGGAATTCGAATTTATTCAAGAGAAGAAGCTGAGGTTTGCAAACACGAAAGATATTGCAGCTTCTAGAATTCAACTGCAGCCCCTATATCCTGCCTTATTTTATTAAATCTGATTGCTGATGAAATGTTTGTTATGTTGCAGATGGCTGAAGCGAGGACAACCGGAAAGGACAATGGTGCCTCAAGACAAGCTACGATCAAGAAGCTGAGCAAAACGTTCATGCCGGAGTCAAAGTTCATTTCAAAGTTTGGCAAGTTGACGGACACGAACCTGGGCTCTGTCAACCTGGAAACATTCAAGAATAGGCTGTTTGGGATTGGAAGTCATCGGGCTTCGGTCACTTCGCACAACATCGTCCGCAGTGGATTGTATGCAGCGCTGGTTTTCCGCCAGCTATTCAGTGTTCGGAGTTGATTATGGAGTGCGCCAATTGCTACGAGAAAGAACACCGGTCGATCACGTCACCAGATGGCCAAGTACTTGCCAATCTCACTCCGGCAGCCATTGGTGAAGCTTTTGGGATCCCGGTGCATAGAAACATGATCTACAAGTCCAGGGAGCGAGCGGAGCGTATGTATGCTTCTGCTTTTGAACGATGCATGGACACAATTAACACTCACTGGATGAGCACTCGAGGCCGTCGCGTACGCAGTTGCCGAAGCAAATCATAGCAGAGGACTTGAAACAGGAATATTGTGATCTCATCATGTTGCTGAGCAGGGTTGGTGGATGCCCACAGTCTTACATTTTTGAGCCGTGGATGTTTTATTACATCAACCTGGTGTTAGAAGGAAAGGATTATGTCAATTGGGCTGAGATGATCAGCGATAACATACATGAGCAGCTCCTGAGTTTGCGGAGGACTAAAACGTTTTACATGAGTTCCTATCTAATTTATATGTTGGCACGGATGACGAGGTACAGAGGGATTTCTTACAAGGAACCCATCGGTTGTGGCTCTCACCAATTCAAAATTCATGAGGCGTGTACGCAGTTGCACCTTTCGAGCACAACCCATTACAAGCGTGTCAACGATTCATTCACCATGTACATCACGAGGCTGCTTCAGGAGAGGTTACAGTGCAGAATCTCTAGAAATGCCCAGGAGCTAATTGAAAGGTATGGGTGCTGGTTTATACAATTTCCAAGATTTTCATACATTAGGCTGCAAGGATTTTCTTCATACCCATATAGGCTGCCTAAGTACCCAACCGATAAGATAATAATGCTAGAGATAGCTAGACAGTTGCTGGCTTTTGACAAAATCCAGAAGAAAAAGAAGAAAGGAGGGATAGAGTTTCCAGTTGTGATGGGCAACTCGGACGAGGTTTGTCCTTCGATACAGGCATGTAGAGAAGCTGAAAGTGAGCTTCAATTCTATCATTTCTCATATCACACAAGTAGACAACACTATGACCCGCACCATAACATCAACTGGGTGTTGTCAGAGGAATTCAAACACAAGGCCACCATTGAGGATTATTGGGCTGATGCAGTTGATGAGATTGAAGTGAGAAAGAGGATGTTCTCTAGATTGCCGATTACTCTGATCAGGGAGTGTGAGGTAGTTCCGGTTCCGGACCAGGTAAATGAGGATATGGATGTAGTCCATCCAGACTATGCGGCTGTTCGGGATACTCCACTTCCGCCTATTGATTGGTCAGAGCCCGAGGTTGCCGACCTTGATACTCTCTCTATCCCGGTTATGACATTCACCAGGGCATGGGTCGATAGGCGAGTGAGCAGATTGAAAGGTAGGTCAATTGCCTTGACCTACAACTTGATGGGAGATCACAGGACGCCCACCACAGGAAGGAAGAAACAGATCACAAGAGGACCAGAGTCCAGAAAGAAAGAATTAATTCCTTGAGAACCTCCACGAGTTCTGATACTTGGTACCTTTGGAACCGTTCTCAAGCATCTGAGGAAGGTGTCTTTATTTCTTTGTCGAGAGGGTTGCAGTGAATCGGTACCCGGTAGTGAGGATGATATTGATACCTCCCTGAGGAGAGGAAGTCGATTGGCGAGTGCCAATGTACCGGTAAACTTGATGTGAGGATGATGAGGGGACAATTACTGACCCTCAATTTCAACAGGAGATAGAGGCGGCCATGAATGATGATGATGATGATATAGTGTCAGGTGACACTCAGCCACTTGAGGGCGATGAGCCTCGCCAGAATGAGGAAGAAGTGGAACAGGTTAGAGAAGTTGAGGCACAGGAGCAGCAGCCCTTTGATATATTATATGAGGTGCCCGATTGGCTTAGAGACAGAATGCGAAGAAGCCCGAGCGAGGAAATTGATCCAGCGGTTGAGATGGAAGAGTTTTTGAACCGGATCAGTGCTCCTCCGCCGAAGAAGAAGGCAAGAAAATTTTTGAAGATCTCCACGGATGAGGATGGCTCTCGCACCCTTCACGTTACTGTCCCACGAGTCGAGTGTGACCAGAATGAAGCAGCTCCGGAAAACTATGTGGTCACCACTCTTGACTTGGGGCCTTCTTTGGTGCAGTTGTTGAGGTGTGATAACTCGCTTCCTTGCCCTCAAGGATATAGATTATTCAAAGAAGAAGGAGGAAAGTACAAAGAAGTTGAAGCGAGGGGAACACAAAGGCGTTAGTTGGATATGTTTTAGCGATTGTCGTTCTGGGAAGCGAGGATGTACCCGGTGATTGAGCCTCCGTGGATGTTCCTAGAGTCGTCAGTGACTGGTAGAATTAGGGAGGATGCTTACGGAGGCCCGGAAACAAATGGAGTCCTGCCGGGGGTTCGATGCAGAGAGAAATTCATGGAGGACCTATCCTTTGCTTTTCAACAGGCCTCTTCTATTTTGGCACGGATGGATGCGGTGGATCATGCTTGGGGCGATGCTTCCATCTATCCGAGTAAGGTGATCCAGCGTCTTGAGGTGTTGAGGCATGTACCATCGTAGTTGTTGATTGATGGAGGTGTCATTCGGTGAATGACCGATATGATTTCTCGGTGGTATTCTTCGGCTATCGAGTGGCGCTTCTTCGATGCGGCAATGATTCAGCCCGGGATTCACAGAGAGCTATGGCCAATATTATAGATGAGTTGAACACCTTGAGGGCCATCTTAAGCTAGGCGGTGAGTCAGGAAAGAGATAAGTTTGATAATTTGAGGGGTTTCTTTGGTTCCCTTCTTGAGATGTTGAACCGGTACAAGATGACTTTGAAAATACTGCTACATTCTCCACTTTGATCCAGAACACGCAGGACTCATTGGCTGCTTGGAGAAAATCTTGTACGAGGCACGAGCACTCAGTTACAGTGTTAGAGTTTCAGTTAGATTGTGTTCCATCTATTTCAGTTGAGGAGGTTGAGGCCGTACTTAGCAGATTTGTTGAGTTGGCAGTCAGAGAGAAGGCTAATGGGAACACACTACTGGACGAGGATCTTCTAGAAGACAGAGTATGGAGCATTTATTGCATTTGCTATTTTGGGAGTGAGTGGGAATCTTTTGATTCATTTAATGTACCACTCCCTATTACAGCGATTTTAGGGTTAGAGTGAGGTGGCACGATTCTGGCCACTCTATTGATTGTAACCCTAGCCGTCTTTTGGGACTTGGCTAGCTATATAAAGGGGGAGTCCCCCTCATTTGTAATTCATTAGAATTAGATTAGACAGTGGAATAGTGGACATTGAGTTAGCATTAGGATTAGATAGTGTAGCATTGTAGAGCATTTTTGCATAATTTGGAGAAGAGAGAAAGTTTTCCCTTTGAAAACTTTTGAGGAGATTGTTGTGTAACACATTTTATGATAATAGATCTTTTCATTGATGATGGAATTCGTCTTGTCATGAATTGCTAGCAAGGTCTCTTCTTCCTTTCGTATCCAAGTAGCTTAATTTCATGCAAATAGCTTACTTTGGTGTGTGGTGTTTTACTAAGATAGCTTCGCTTTATTCCATACCACTAGCGGCTTGTTGATGATAAGTTCGCCTTGTGTGGTCAACTGGACATTACCTTGAGTTTAACTTCAGTTGTGATTTATGTGCTTATATGCGTCGTGGTGATGGTGTATGCATGTTAAGTCATAATTTGAACATCTTTTGCTATTTCCCTTGAAGATTGCACCGATTTTACTGAGGCTGTCCGACGGAGGCTAGGTGAAATCCGGTTGAAGTCTATTGAAGTGAATCTCCACATATCCTGCATTTAGAATAGAACATAAACTTCTTAGGCCCTACACCCTTTTCAATTCAGTACTTTCTGGTTAGAATAGGAAACCCGCACTTCATAGATAAATCTTTCGAGCATTTGAATCCCTTTCTCCACTGCCGAACAATTTTGTAAGTCCCCTTGAAATACCAGCAAATCGCATCGAGCCAAACTGAGCCTATTCGCATTAAAGGAACCTTGGAGTTGAACGCATGAACTTTCTTGCAATCTTAGCATGCGGAATACTTTGATCAAGAGAGAATAGGGAAGCCGTTGGCAACTTTATTTTGCGTTGGTGCGGTCACGAAAAACACATCAACAAGTGGGACCTCCACCCCTCCATGGCCCACCCATGCCTTGGGACTAGGCAGACTATGAGTGGAATTTCCACCGCTCCAAGGCCCATCCTTTCCTTGGGTTCTGGGGGCTGATCTTAAGTGGGGTTTTTAGGCACCACTTTTCTCAGGCCCTTCCTCCCTAGTAGGGTTACAAACACTCATGAAGACAATCTTTAAGCAGTCAGATACATTTGCATTTATCATTGATTCTTTAAGTTCATATTAACATCATTTCCTACAACAATTATCATTATGATAATACTAAAGAAAACATTGCATCAATAATTATGTTGTTCCCAAACCAAATTTTTTGCTTCATCAAGGCATTTTGCTTAAAATAGTCTTAATCTTGCTAAAATGATGTAAAATACAATTTTTTGGGCAATATCAAGCATGGAGTTTTGTTAGTGTTTTGTCAGTTAAAGGCAGTTCCATTGATCAGAACCTATATCAAAGACTCAGAACGAGGCATCTCACGATGGAGGAACATTTCACAGCGACAATTATACTTTTGATGGTTTCTTAAAGAAAAGAAGAATTGCACACCTGTAGCCCAGGGGCGCCCTTCTTTTTGAAGGCCTAGATTTTGTGATAAATGCTCATGGGTACAGTCAATCTCTTTAGAATTAGTTTTCCTATCCGTTGAGCTATCCAACGAGGCTATCCGAGACTGGTAACTCCGGTTACTGGCGACAGAAGTTGAAGATTCCAAAGTTCCAGATTGCAAAAGCTTGTCCTTTTCCAGCTTTTGCGCCCCTGTAGCTTGAGGGCGCATTCTTTAAAGGAGGGTTAGATTTTGGTTTTCCTGATGGATGATGCATTTAATCTCTTCACGACTAGTCTGCTTGTCCGACGAACTACCGAATGCAGTGATCCGAGGTCCGAAGCTCCGGCAGTCGACGTCAGAAGATGAGCTAATAAAGAGACTTCACATCACAGAGCTTCTTCAAATGGTGTAATTGCTTTTCCAGTGCACCTGTAGCTTAGGGGCGCTTTTCAAGATGACCTCTGAGATGGCAGAGTTTGCTGACGAGGTCTTCCTGACATTAGTGCTACTCTAGCCCAGCTTCGCGATGCACCAAGTTGCCTGTTAATCCAACTTTCTGAGAGATTGTGACAGACATTCTACCAGGCACATAATTTCACGGGCGGACTGGCATATAAATTTCATTGTATTTCGTGAGAGCATACTCCAAATTTTAACTTGTTTCAAAATTTAGGTGACCAATCAAAATTTTCTTAAAATTTGAGATTTTTCTTCTCTAAGGCACGCATTACGAGGTGCAAAGAGTGGCAAATCTCTGTTTTAGGTTGATTAACCTTTGGGCTACTCTTTTTCCCCCTTACGTTTCCGTTTTCGTCGATTTCTGACTTCTTTTTAATGTCTTTTTGGCCAATTTCGGGTTTTCAGAGCAACTCAACAAATAGGGAAATTTAGACTCCAAGGCAAAATTGCTAAAGTTTCTAAAAAACCCGAAATTGCTTAAGTGCCTAAAAAACCCGATTTTGTTAAGGTCTTTGTATTTTGACAAAAGAGCAAAATTGTTAAAATGATTTAAAAGCCCGATTTTGCTCAAGTCATCTAAAAAGTCCGAATTTTTTAAATGTTCAAATGTTCAAATGAAAATTGCTTTTGGGTCTGAAAAGTGCGAATTTGCTTAAGGCAAAATTGTTGTTTGATCTTGAAAACCCGATTTTGTTAAAAAAGCATGTAAAACTTCAAAAAAAGCCCGATTTATGTTTTTGATGATATTTTGCATTGCAAGAGCTTCTTAAAAATCCGAATTCTCTCAGATTCGAGCTGGTTGAATTTTTCTTTGCATTTACTGCCTCTTTTCATGGAGATTTTGTCGACCTTAATGCCCGAAATTCGGACTTTTACCAGTAAATAGCCATTGCCCTCTTTATTTTTGGACGCGTCTAGGGTTTTGTTTCTGTATTTTCGCATATACAACTCATCTCCAGGTATGATTCGTGTTTTTCCCTTTTTCTTTCAATGTTCTACTATCATCTATATGCGTCTTGTTTTATTTTTAAAACGCCATAGTATTAGACTCTGCGTTTTAGATTTTTAATGTCTTTTAAAAACGCGTTTTTTTGTTCTTACGCATTTTCCTTCTGTTTTTGCTATGGTCGATTATGTACATTTGTTAATATTTGTGTTAGTTTTCCAAAACGCGTTTTTATTATTATCTAAAGCACGTTTTTCATTACTTCCATTCGCCTTTGTTCAAAAACATATTTCTTTATTCTAAATACGCCTTTCATTTTTCTCATATACATTTTATCTGCCTCATACATATTCCATATATTTCATCTCATTCGCCATTTCCACTTATATAATTTCATATTTCCACCTAAATTTGCCTTATTTTGTCAAAACGTGTTTTTCATCATTTTGTTGTTTCAGCAATAATGTTTCAAATTCATTACATTGTCATATGTCCTTTATCTCACACGCCCTCTCCTTCATTTTACTGAAATTTTACCTTCCATCTCATTTCACATACCTCCATATTTCATACATAATGCATTTTCCCATTAAAAAATGCTTTGCATGATTAAAACGCATTTCTTCCATTTCACCTTTCATTTCCAGCAATAAAATTTCATATATCATGCTCATTCCTTTCACTTCATTTCGCCACTTCATATATCCATTATTATTTTTCACAAAATAAATAATTCACTTTGTTTCTCATTTTGGATTTTTAGCCCAAAAATACAATTTCGGGATTCGCAGCTAAAATAACAATTTTTAAAATAACAATTTTTAAAAATTGCAAAGTTCAAAAATTGTTAAACTTCTGAAAAATCCCGATTGCCTTTGTGAAAATTGTCAAAACTCATAAAAATCCCGAAATTGCAAAAAGTAGAAATTGCTAAAGTGTCAAAAAGTTCCGAAATTGCAAAAAGCAGAAATTGCTAAAGTGTCAAAAAGTTCCGAAATTGCCGAAGTCATTCAAAAACCCGAATTGCCTTAAAAAGCACAAAAGTTGACCTTTTTGGACGAAATTCCAAATCCAAGCCAAAGGTCTCTTTATCTTGCTGTTTCAAGAAGAGACGTGCTGTTTTTGACTGCCACCATTCCATTCATTTCGTATTCATCTTCATTCGCCTTCCCTCTTTCTTTCAAAATCTATTTCATTGTTCTAGGGTTTGAGTTCCGCCATGTCTACTCACGTTGATGCTGATGATGTTCTGACCTAATGGGGTTTTCACCGCAGTCTTGCAGATTCCTGTTCAATGACAGACGAGCCAATTTCTCCAGCAGGCAAAAAGATGAAGTATAAGTTCGACAAATATCAGAATGAGATCTCTCCATCTCACGTTGTTTCAAACATCGATGAAATCAAAGATACAAAAATTGGGCATATTGATATGTCTGAATTTCTTGAAAGAGCTGAAAAATCCACTTCTTCTGATATGCAAAAGTTGCTGAGAAGTCATATTCATTTGGTGGCTTCTTTTCCTGTTGCTGCCCTTGAACCAGAATTCGTCCTTGCATGTGCAGCTCGCTTTGATAGACAATCCAGAACAATCAAGGATGATGATGGCAACGTAGTTATCAGACTTGATGCTGAAACAATCAACAGGGTTTTCAGAGTACCCGATGCAACTACTTATTCAGAGATTTCATTGAAGAGTGCTCATAGACATTTTGAGCAGAAAAAGAGTGATTGTATTAAACACATCAACTCTAAATGGCTTCTTAAATCACGACCTTGTGTGACCCGTATGCCTAAGTTGTACCGGTCTGATTTTATAGAAGAAATTAACGACATGATCACTCTTCTGAGCAGAATTGCAGGGTTGAAAGTTTCTAGTGTGTTTGAAAGCTGGATGTACAAGTTCATGGTTGTCATTAGAAAAGCACATCATCCAATTTTCTGGGGAGAAATAATCAGTGATTGTTTGTGTGAACAGCTTGCACAGGTTCCTACCACTCTAACCTTCTATATGAATTCATATTTGGTTTACATAGCAGCTTCCTTGAGGCATTTTCCAGGCCTATCTCCTGAAGGTGACAGATCGTTGGTGCCTGTATGGAAATATTATGATCAGCTGACTTTCATTCCAAGTCGAGCACATTATAGAAGGGTTCAAGATGCCTTCTTTGGTTATTTTATGTGTTTGTTTGATAAAGAGTTGGTAAATAACAGGGTATCTGAGGCAGCTTGGAATAAGGTAAATCAATATGGCTGCTTGTTTCTTCAATTTCCAACATTCACCTATATGAGAGTTGGCTGTTTTGAAGACCAACCTTATATGCTCCCGAGATATCCAACTGATAAGATCGTTCTGATGGAGCTGGGAAGGCAATTGATGGCAGTTCATTCACGTCAAGCTTCACAACACAAGTCTGGAATTGGTATTTCTTCACATAATCCATTGGTAATCGGCAGGTATTCTTTAACAACCTCTTCAAGAGCCAAAGCAATGGAAACTGAACTTCAGGAGATAACATTGAAGAGATTCCAAGCTAGGGTGGATTTTGATTACAGAAGGATGAAGGATAAAATAAAAAGAGCCTCCTTCACTCATGTTCACCGCATTGAGGACATTTGGGCAGATCTCCGTACAGAAAAGGATGTATATAAAATGGATTATTGCAGGCTGACTTTGGAGCAAATAATTGACCTAAATCTGACTTTAATTCCGGAAGGAGTGATTGATGATAAGCAGATTTTGGATCCTGAGTACGAAGAACAGGGAGTTGCTAATGCTCCCATTCCTACAATTCAATGGTCTCAAAAGGAATCCGTCTCTATCTTTGATAGATTCCAATCAGTCTTGGCGAACACCAACTCTTGGCTCAAAAGCATAGGTGTCAAGACTATCAAAATCAGAGTTAGAGCTGAAGATGACCCAGCTGGTCCTAGAGGATTAAAATCAGAAATCAGGGAACAATCAAAAGAAGGAGCTTCCTCTTCAAGTACCAGAATCAAGCTGAAAGTAAGCAGAGCTCCTGAACAATCATTGGATAGGGAAACACTAAAGGGTAAGGAAGTCAACGAAATGCAGATTCAGGTATTAGATCAGCAAGAAGAAGGCGAGGTTCTTGAGACCTCTACCATTCTAAGTGAGATAACTCCTCACGTTGAAGCTCCAATACCAGAATCAGCCATTTCTCCTATGTCCCCTATCGACAGTGATGTTGATTCCTTTTCCACCGTTTTTATTCCTTCTATTCCACCACAAGAGACTTGTCATCAGTCTTCATCCGTAATGGATACTCCCATGATGAACTTGCCTAGTAATTTCAAGAGTATTTTTGATATCAATCCAATCTTTTCAGCCATGTCAGAAACAACTCTTCCAGAAATTGATACGTCTGTAACAAACTTTGATTCTTTCATGGCCAATCCTAGTTGTAATTTGTCTTCTGCACAAAACATAGTTGCTGTACAAACCGAGGCACCTCCGAGAATTTCTGTTGTATCACAAACTGAGCCCATTTCTACAGAGACTGCAGTTGCTATTTCAGATGTGACAACCTTGGATCTTCCTCCATGGTTGAATTCAGTTGCTCCCAAAAGAAAGAAACAGGCAGTGTCTCCTGATATTTTTGATTTCCGAAAATTGAAGAAATCAAAACCAGTGATTGCAAAGAAAGCTAAAACGGTCTCACAGGTTTTTGTTGACAGCAACAGAATGAAATATGCTGAAATTGCAGAGCCCTTAGTTGATAAACCGCATGAAGAAATGCAGGTATCTGACTACAGATTCACAAGAGTCGAATTGGGCAAGCAAACTCATGCCAATATGATGCAGGATGCTCAGAGTTCAGTGACAATTTTAACACAAAGCTATAACGAACTCTTAGCTAAAAAGGAAAAGCTCAAAGAAGACAATGCTCAGCTGGTTTCAGTCATTCAAAGGATTACAGGATCATCAGAGGCAGTTGATTCTCTATCTACAGCTCCTCCAAATGAATCAGTTAGACAATTAGAAAGAATTGCGCAAAAAGCTAAAGCGGTTGATTCATGGATAACTCAGCTGATTGAGAAAAGCATTCCAATGATTGAGAAGACGTTGCAAGTTCTCAAAAATGTCAGAATAGCAAAGATAAAGCTGAATCAAACTTTGGAAGCCTTCAAGCAGAGTTTGGAATCACTTGAGAAGGATTTAAAAATCTGGCATGAGATAGATCAAGTTAAGTTACAAATTCTATGCAGCAACTCGATCTTGCCAAATAGAGAGAAGTACATAGAATTTGAAGAACTTATGACAAATAGATCATTGGTCATTCAAGATCTTATCAAAGATATCCAGGCCACTTTAGAAATGAATGATGAAGTTCAGCAGGATATTCTTTCAAGTTTTGAGAAGATCTCATGTACGGTTTTAAATCAAGAGGATGAATTACTTGAAGCTGATTCAGTTACTTCAGAAATGGCAGCTAGTCTTCGTCAACAAATGGAATCAGAGCAATTTTCTATGGATTCGATTCAAAAGCTTGTCAATCATCAAACAATCCTTGAGAAAATGCAAACTAATTATGAAGAGCATAGATTGGCAACTATCAGATACTTTGATGTAATTTTGAAGACAGTTGCAGTGGCCAAGAACACGTTGGGTCCAGATCCGAACGAGTTGAAGACCATCATCAGCAAATTCTTATCTTTCAAAGATAGGAATGAAACAATTTAAGTTTTAGATTGTTTTATGTAATTTTACTTTCGACAATATATTTGTAAAAACAAATTTTGCAATTGCAAGTGTTCTTTCCTTGCAATTTTCGAAAATGTAATTACATGTAAAATCTTACAAGACAAATCACAATTTGGATTGTAATTTTGAATAAGTCAATCGCAATTAGTTATCGGTTGAGAGATTTTCTCAAGTTTGTTGAGATCCTCCCACCTTTTCTCCAGACCTTCCTCCTATAAATACTTGAGGGGTCTATTGTAATTTTTATCTTTTTAGCAAGCAAGAAAACTCTGCAGAATTTTATACTCATAAAGTCTTTGAGCTTTATAGTGAAATATTGTGAATTTTCAAGTGATATCAAGAAGCTGGAATTTCAGACTTTGAGCTGAATCCTTGTTTTATTATATTGTGATTACTTGAGAATTGTTGAAGATTGCTGAAAAGAGATTTGATTTAAATATTTGCAGACTTTGTGCTGTAAATGTGAGAATTGAATTCATAGTTAGTGTTAGAAATAGAGAAGAATTATAAGTCTTTGTGCTCATAAGTATTTCTCATTTAGAGTAGTTTAAAGATACATTGTAATTACAGTCTTTGAGCTGTTTTATCTTGTATATTTCCATAAAGTAATCGTTCTGAAAAAGGTTGATAGGATTTCATTCTTCAAGACTTTGTGCTTATCGAATTGTTTTCCCGTCCCGGAGGAAATAACGGAAGTCTTTGTGCTTTCAGGAAACTTTATTTCCTCTCTCTTAATTTCACTGCATAGCTGTTGTAATAAGTTTTAGTAACATTTACTGTGTCTTTTCTGTGAAGAGAGAAGAACGTAATCTTTCCTGAAACAAGAGGAACGATTGCTGTCCCATCCATTTAGTTTTATTTAGTTAAAGGGGGAGCCTTCCCTTAATTAGGAGAGTTCAAACTCACGTGCTGTGGTTGAAATCTCAATTTTGTACGCTTTCACGAGAATACAAAATTTCCAACCAACAAGGCGCCTATCCTTTAGGCCTGTCAGATGAAGTAGTTCACTTTCAAAGTCTTCATGGCTTTTGAGCGTAATTACTCAAGCTATTCAACGAGCCCATCCGTCAGCCTTCGGGATTTGGCAAATGCTCGTACGTGTGAGGTCTTTTGGTGAAATACTGAAAGACGAAGACAACTCAAAAATGGCTAAGTCTGGTCGTCTATTCCATCTTGGGAAAGGCGCCTTTCTATTTGAGGTCTTAGAAGCAGTTTTCTTGCTTCGTCACCTCTAGAGTCTTCTCTCGTAGGTCCTTCGGACTATGCGTCGAGACGGACAGTGCTTAAATCGGGCCATCCCAGCTCCAGATATCAGAGGTTGAAATAGGGCATCTGGTTGAGAGCTATTGTTTTGTCAAAATGGTGTTTGTGCTTTCTCAGGCCAGGGGCGCTTTTACTTTTGAGGTCCTTAATACAGCTTTCAGATGCCTTGCATATATCCGTTGGATGTAGAATACTTCCAGTCATGCAGTGAGCTTGGTTGCCTGTTAGCAGGGTTCACCGTTCGTTGTCAGCAGCCGTTTGAGGTGTCAGATGGCAGTTTGGAGAAATGGTTGTCTGGTTCCTGAAAATCAATTTAATCAAGGGCGCCTAATTTTCTGAGGTGTTAAATGATGGATTTTGTAGCAATTACTCCCAGCAGACATTTCTTCCTTGCTCTGCAAGCTTCGCGATGAATTTACCAGTTCAGTCTCAGCATCATCTGGTCATCCGGGAATCAGTGTCGAAGTTGGCCAGTTGTAACTTTGTAGTCAGCTACAAAGTAGGAAGTTAATAAAAAGTGCAATATCTTGAGCAAATGGATGCCTATGAGGTCAAATAATGACTTTTTGAAATCAGTGAAGTTAGTCGGTGAATCTTAAAGCTTCATTCGTTTTGTCAACTGAAGTTAAATAATATTTAATATTTATTTTGCATATTTTTGTATTAAATGGCGATTTTCTAAAATTAGGCACCTTTGCAAATTGCATAATGAATATTTTATTATTATTTAAATTTTGAAACTTCAAGTTAGTGGCAATGTAATAGAAGGGGGTCCAATCAGAATCATTTTATTTCCGTTAAGGTTTTGAATCTTGCAGTAGACAAAGTGGTACGAATTTCCCTTATTTAAAGTGTAGCGCCATCATTCAGCTTCAAGAGAAATTCGCAATTCTTCAAGTAAAGCCGAATTCTTTAGAGCAAAGGCGAATTTTCAAAGTAAAGGTGAATTCATCATCAGCAACCAAAGGCGATTTCATCAAACACATTCTTTTTGCAGGTTAAAGTTCATAGTCATCAGCAAATTTGAAGAACAAGGGCGATTTTCACAGAAGAAAGAGCTTATAAAAATGTCTTTTTCCTCCTTGTTTCTCAAATTTCTCTCAAATTACAATTCCCATGTTCCTGAAATTGGTGAATTTGGCAAGTCTCAACATCTAGATCATTTCTATATAACTTCCTCGAATTAAATTCGTGCGTTTGATTTTTTAGGAATTTTTAACTCCAGAGCATTCGTTCTCGAGTTTCTAATTTTCTCAACTGAAATCTCTTTGCATGGTCGAGTAGAGGTTAGATTTTCGCATTTCTGACGTTCTGGGTTGTCTTAGAGTCTTTTTCTGGACAAAAGCCATATCTCAGATTTTTCGCCGAAAATAACTCTTCAAAAGGCTATTTTTAGCCTCAGCAGGCTATTTTTAGTTTTCTAGAAATCTTGTCAGAACATAGTCAATTTCACAGTCAACAGGTGAGTTTTTCAAAATGCAGTACACTCAGCTAGAATACAGGACCAAAACAGTCCTTACTCACGACTTCATCGGGACAGTTGAGACGAATCTTCACAAGGTGCTGCCAGAAGCAGTCTTGGATACTTTCAAGATCAGAGGTTCGATTATTCAAAACATTCAGCAGTCCGGGTTATTGGAGGCCGCTTCCATTCCTATCTTCGTTCATTGTATTGAGTTCGTGATGTCTTGTATTAAGCATTACAACCTTCTTACCACTCGTGAGATAGTGTCAAAAGATTGGGCGAAGTTATTCACAAATTTCAAGCCTTTGGACGCTGAAAGAAGTTTTGTATACCCTCAACTTAATAGCCTAGTTATTTCTTGGCGGAGAGAAGGCGTGTGAGCAAGCATTCAACGCTGATGTGGACAAGCGCCGTATCAAAATGGGCGTAAAGATGGTTAAAAACAAGTTTAAGAAATGATTGCCAAACAATGTGGGCCGTAGAATAAAGTAAGGATGAGTACTCAGATTCATCACACTCTTGAATCGGCTCGTGTCAACTACATGCTACCGTTTCCAAACCGGATGTATTGCAATATTGCCCACCAGCATCGTATGTATACTTCGACCGGCATCCTTCATCAACGGCGTTATCCACAAGCGACCCGGTTTCCTAGTTGCCATGAGTTTCATAGTGTTCTTATCTCGTGGCACGGATCACTTATCGGTCGGCCTTCAGGATGCTAACCAGCGCACCTTGTTCAAAGAGCTCCATCGATATGATTATTTGGTTCACTATATCAACATCATTCTGCTTGTTCACGCAGGCTTTCTGACTTATATACAAAGGAGAAATCTTGGACCTGAGTTGTACATTCAGATTCTGCGTACTGCTAGATAAAGAATGATGTTAAAGTGATTGGTTTATTCAGCTCCCGGCGCACCCGCATCCAGCATACGGCTTCATGTGAAAATCTTAGCTTATAAGCTTCCACGTTATCCTTCGATAAGATGCCGCCTTTATGGAGTTCCTGAGACAGATACATGATGTTCATTGTCTTTTATGCCGCAGGCACAGACCATCTATCAATTTTCCTTTTCAGTTTGGAATGTATTGGTGCAAGACGGCAATTGATGCTAAAGTTGCAGGGCAAGAACTTGAGAAATATTCATCTCAAGTATCTTGTTGAGGCTCGTGCCTATGATCTTTCGGGTCATTACATAACTCGCCTTGCTGGACCCGCATATCATGAGCCTTCTATGGAGGATTATTGGGCAAATTGCGCAGATGATTTTGAGGTTCGCAGACGCAACTATGGCCGCTTCTCTCTCTCACAGATTTCTATTTTCTTGTTGGAAGATGTGGGAGGTTTATCAGATGATGAGGGAGAAATTCTTCCTCAATTTTTCAGAGAGCAGGTCGACACATAGCCGCTGCCAGCAGTTGATTGGTACGCCAAGGAGTACGCAACAGTAAAGGAGAGGTCAAGTAGAGTTATTCAAAACAGTATACTTTACCTCGACAGCAAGAGGACCAAGAGGGTAAGTGTGCCTAGAGCAGAGCCGCCAGCAGTGGTGAATCCTTCACTACCTTCCTCGTCAAAACCTAAACAAAAGAAAAGGAGTAACCCTCCTAAGAAAGGTCAAGCGCCTAGCAATTCAAAAGGTAAGGTGCTTGCCATTAATACACGCACGGAGCCTGACAGACAGCCTATCACAAAACCAGTTCAGAGGTCAGTTCAGAGTCCGCCAATGCCTGAGGTTCAGCCTCAAGTTCCTACACCAATTCCGGAGCAATCACCAGCCCCAATTCATATTGAATTGGATTTAGACTCCCCATCTCGCAGCAGCGCCTCTACATATTCACTCTCATCACAGCCTCCTGTCATTAGTACAGACCCTTCCAGTAGCATTAGCCGAGATCAGTCTTGGATTGAACATCAACTGGGAAGGAAGAGGAGGCAGCCATCCTATGTCCTTAATCATTCAGATTTTGATCAGGTTTGCTAGGTTGCGCCAGACAAGAGGATCAAGAACATGGTCCACGTTGAGAGGAATACTGACATGGAAATCATCGTCGAGACTGCTATACCTCCACAGGGGAAGAGCTTGGACGAGTTGGAAACTCAGGACTTCGAGGTTATCACAGTCAACCTTGGTCATAGCACACGCCAGACTCAGGTTGATCTCCTACAAGTTGCTACAGACAGTGCCAGGGATAGAATACTGAAGGACGGAGAAGATAAGGCAGCCCTCAAGGCTGAAATTAGATAGCTTCATCAATACATTTCTAGCCTTGTGCACAGGTCAGATGTCATTGCTACACTCTCACCGATGCTTGAGCCTCCAGCAGAACAAGGTCAACTTAATCACTTAGTTGCATATGGCAAGCGTTTGGATGAGTGGGAGGAGGAGTTCGTTGCTAGAGGTTGTGCTATGCTTATAGAGTTATATTGTTTGCGGTACAATGCACAAGAGCTCTGTCTACGTCTCCAGGATGAGGAGCAAGATATGGCAATTAATAGACCCCAGGATGAGATTATGATTGCTCACCTGAGTATGGCATATGATTCAGTCACAGATGCAGAAGATAGAGAAGCTATCTACTCTTGGAAAACACATTTGGTTTTCAAGGCAAAGATAGAGGAGGCTATGGCGTCAGAGTTGGCTGAGAGTAGAGAGCACGTTACTAGTACACTCCGGTTTGTGAGGACCTTAGTATCTCGCTTACCATGTCGATATCAGATCGAGGGTGGTGCTTATGTTGAGCTTACTGATGTACAGTCAGAGCTCCATGCACTCACTCATACTATTTTCAGTGGGGAAACCGTTGGCTGTAAGATTAATCAGCTTACAGTCATGTCAACGGTGTTCGATGAAGCAACTAGGAGCAGAGGTGAACTTCAATCTCAGATCACAGCTGGTGAGGACATGCTGCGCAGGCATAGCATTCTTCGACAAAGTATCAGAGCTCCAGATAGTGATGCAGTTAACAATCTCGTTGAGGGATTGGTTGCTCGAGATCACGATCAGTAGACTTCAGTTCCCACCTCTCAGAATAGACTTTATACACAGGAGTTAACTTGGCGTTACCCTTTCAAGTTAACTCGTTGTTTCATCTCATGCATATCTATTCTGAGATCAGCTTTATTTACTTGGAGTTTCATTTAGGATTTTACGTTAACTGATGGTAGTGTTCCAGTTAACATGCTTTCAATAAGGACGTGCATGCTTGCACAATTGTCCATTTTTAGATTAGATGTTTCGGTTAACTGATGGTAGTTTTCCATTTAACTGTATAGTTTGTTTTATTAGGGTTTAGCAATAAATCTTGCATGCATTGCAAGACTGTAGTTGACTCAAGGTGATTTTAGGGTTCCCTACACCTTTTGATGTCTATAAATAAGAGTTTTGCTCATTTGTACATAACTTTTGCACGAGAGAGAAATATATGCTGTGCCTACCTTGCCCTCTGTTGTGACCTTTTCACACATCGCCCCATTCAAAATGGGGACCCCTAAATTTTTGCTCCATTCTGGTCTTTTGGCTTTGGTTTTCTCTCTCTTTTTGCTTCTTTTCTGCTATCTGCTTTCCGGGATGCTCCTGTCTGCGAGCTTAAACGCCAAATTTGGCCAAGTACTGAAATTAGGGTCACATCTTTAGGTCACTTCGGGGTTAAATTGAGTTGGTTGGTCAGCTTTTGAGCCTAGCAGCACTGTTATTACAACGCTTCCAGCAAATAACCCCTAAATTTTCACTAAGTTCTGCCAACTTTCTATTTTTAGTAAGTGACAGTTTAGGGTTGATTTTCTCGAGATTTTCACATTCTGACAACTTCATTACATTCTGAACACTTCAAGTTCATTTCTGACAAAATTTGAGCAAAAACGAACGACTTGCTATTTTTAGCAGTCCGGCTTCCAGAGCAGATTTCAAGGTCTACATGTTACATTTTCTGATGCATGTCCGGAGATTCTTTCTGGGTTTTTCGAGACCTTCGCAGTGATATGACATGCAAAGCAAGATGACGACTTTCAACATTGAACCTTCGGAGGCCGATATTAGGGTTTGCATGCAGACTTTTTCGGCGCATGTCGGCATATTCTTTATGGGTTTTCGAAGAGCTTCGCAACGGTGTAACATGCAAATGGAGCTGATCACTTTTCAGAAACTTGCTATTTTTAGCCAGTGCTTGCATGTTGGAGAATTTTCTAGATTTTTCGGGCAGTATGACATGCAAAATCATCCAGCAGCCAGACGGTCACCTTTTCGGCCACTTCCTATTTTTAGCAGGTACCCCTTAGGCAGCTGCTCAGCACTTCAGAACTGCAATCTGATCATCATGCAATTGAAACGAGGTGAAACGGAGCTCATCTGAGGAACATGCATAAAAATAGGGTTTCAAGCTTGAGAGCTAAAAATGAGGAGTCCGACGTCAAACTCTCCAAAACTTAAGTATCCATCATGGTCAGTATCCTTCAGATGGTCTGCTGGCAAAATTTGGACACAATCGGCGCACTTACTATTTTTAGTAAGGTATTCTTGGCACAGGCTATAAATAGAAAGTCAATCTCGGACGCCAACGCATACAGGAAAGTTCATCAATAAGGAGCACGCTGTCCGAATTTCAACTCAAACGGAGCTAGGGAAGTCTCAAAAATAAGCACTTACTATAAATAGTAAGTCACCTAAGAAGCAGCTATAAATAGCAGGTCAACATCAAGTCTCAGGGCGAACAGGTCCAACATGTGATGAGGGATCTTTGGCGCGAATTTTGAGACAAACGGAGTTGCAGAGGATGAGAAATCAGATAATTGCTATTTTTAGCAGGTCAAGACAGAGAAATTAGGGTTTCCTAAAGGGCGGGACTGGACAGTCAAGCAAAAGCAGCATCCAGCCACGATCACCACGCTTTAGGCGTTCAACACATGAAATTTGGAGACTTTCTGAGTAATTTCTATTTTTAGCAAGTTGCTAAAAATAGCAGGTGTAAACAGGAATCAAGCATCGACGAAACAAATCAGTTGAAATTCAGAGCAGGGCAAAAAAAATCAGGCTTTCTGTAGTCAAAATTCAGTTGACGGCGCAAAATTCAGAAAACTTTCTAAAAATAGACAGAGGAAAATCAACTTAAATCTGGCAAGGCGCATAAAATTCACCAGGTTTGATAAAATTTGGAGTCCGGCATCGAAATCCACCTTGAGAAGCTGAATAAAGACGGAAAATTGACTAAGTCCGGAAAACTAAAAGCATGCCTAGCAAAATGCGCCTAGACTGGGAAATCTTAAAAAAAATTTCTAAGGCATAAATTGAAAGCTCCTTAACTAAAATGCGCCCATGGTGAAATAGAAAGTTGCAAGTGCAAAATGCGCCTAAGGTCAAAATTGGATGTTCAACCTATCAAATGCGCCTGACCTTGTGTTGGGTGAGAAAATATTCTAAGGCGAAGAAAGTAAAAGTTCCACCTATCAAATGCGCCCCTCTTCAAAGGTGCTGAAAGTGAAATTTTACTAAGTGTCGAAACTGGAAGTAGTAGGGTCCAAATGCGCCCAAGGCATAGACTGGAAGTAGCAGGGGTGATTTGCGCCCAAGTAATAAAATGGAAGTGAGCATAAGGAAATGCGCCCATCTTGCAAAATTAAAAGCATGACCCATCATATGCGCCTGGCTTGAGTAAGGGTGGTAAAAATTGGCTAAGGCATTAAAACTAAAAGCATCATGGGTCAAATGCGCCCCCTTTTAAAGAATTTTAAATTTCGCTTAAGTGTCGGGGGTCAAATGCGCCTGAGCCTGTGAAGGTGTTGAAAGTGAAAATTGTCTAAGTGTCAAAATGGAAGTATGGCATGCTATTTGCGCCTCAAACTGAAAGCTCACTCTCCAATATGCGCCTTGAGTTGAGGACATAGAAAATGCGCCTAAGCTTTTGAAGATATTAGGAAAAGTTTCTAAGGCATGGGAACTTAAAGTTTACCCATCCAAATGCGCCCAAGACCTTGAAAAATGCTGAGGCGTAGAAAATAAAAGAACACCATACCATATGCGCCTAAGTCAAAAATGGAAGCACAACATGTCAAATGCGCGCCTCTTTGAAGACAAGAATAACTCAAAAAATTTCTAAGACATAAATTGGAAGGAGGACATGTAAAATGCGCCCAAGGTGAAATCTTAGCAAGCATTGAAAATTAAAACTCCAGATACTAAATGCGCCCCCTTGTGAAAAGAGACCCTCCAAAACGAGCCTAGAAGCTGAAGTCACAGGAAATCTTTTAAGTCACGAGATTGAAAGCTCCACCATGGATCTGCGCCTAGAGAAGGAAAACACATACGCCCAAGTTGGAAAATAGAGTACCCCATGTCATATGCGCCCAGGAAGATTAGAGATGATGAGCTTTAAAATTCGAATTTGACTAAGTGATTAAAATTGAAAGCTCAACATGGCATATGCGCCTAAAAGCACACATCTCCATTTGCACCCTCCCTGAGTATTGAAGAGATTTCGAAATTTCCTCTTGTTTGCGCCTTGAACAAAGGAAAAGTATTGATTTTAGAAGAAGATCATGTTAAATGCGCCTGGCAACTTGAAGGTCTTTAAAAATATTCTAAGGCGTGAGCATTTAAAAGGAACTCCCAAATGCGCCCAACATGTTTGGAGAAGACATCAAAATTTTTGAAATTCAAAGCATGAAGAGGGGTATGCGCCTAGGGTTGTGAAGAAAGTGTGAAATATTTTCAACCACGCCTAGACTAGAAGATGAAAATCGAAAACATTGAAGTTATTCGGGAATTTTTTTAGAGAATGGAAGTGAAAAATACGCCTAAATACACTAAGTCATGAATTTTTGACTTGACATTTTCTACCACATGTGTGCCCAAATCAAAAGATGACATCAAAGAATAAATTAAAGGGCGTTTGAAATGAAAATCAAGCTAGGGCGTTGGGAGCGAGAAATAAAAATTTCTCCAGGTGATCAATTTTAAAATTTGCCTAAGTCGGAGAAATTAATTAATTTAATTATTTTCCTAAGTCAAATTTAAAATTCCCCCTTTAATTTTAACACATGAAATTTTAAAGGTCGGACGATTTTAATTTATGGGGAATTTATTTCGGAGTTAATTATGGATGGAAAATAAATTACGCCTAGCCGATTTAAAGTGTTGATATCGGATTTTTAAAAGTGTGCTGGTGAAATAATTTAAAATGGCATTTAAATTAAAATTTTAATAAATTAAATATGCCATTTGAAAAGGGGCAGTTGAGATTATTTCAAATCGGAGTAAAAATGATTTTTTCGAAATTACTGAAAATCACTGGCAGTCGAGAGGGAAGTTTTAAATTTGAATCGAGGAAAGAATCTCCCTGAATAGCAAATTGCTATGACGACTGGAATAATTTCTTTCAAATTTAGCAAATGCGTAAGTCATGATGAAGGGAATTAATGGCATCTGCTAAAATTAGCACCAGCTTTTGGCTATAAAACTCTGAGGATTTTCATTCTCATCTCACGAAATTCGAAACTGAAATTTATGCTGGTGAGTTGAGAGTGATTGTTGAGCTGAGATTTAATATTTTTGAGATTGAAAGTTGCTGAAAGTGAGTGAGGAGTTGAATTCGATTTTTCAAGAGGTTGAAATTGCTAAAGTCAAAATTTCTTGGAGTGGCTGAGAGTTGATTTTTCGAGTTGTTGCGATCATTGAGAAGTTGCTGAGGGTTGAGTTCGATTTCTTTTCAAGAAGTTTATATCTCTCAAAAATTTGGAGTTGCTGAGGTAAGTATTTGAAGTTGCTGAGATTTGATATTTTGCTGAGAGTTGAAATGTGTTTCGAAGTTAAAAGTTGCTGAAAGCTGAAATCAATTGTTTATGCTGGAAATCGAAATTGTTTGAACTCGAAATTGCTTGAGCTTGAAATTTTCTAAAGTTGCTGAATGTTTAGAATCAAATCAGATTTAAAATTGTTGAAGCCTTTGAAGTTGCTGATTTATAATTTTCGAAGTGCTGATTTGAGATTGCTGAAACTTTTCGAAGTTGCTGATTTATAACTCTCGAAAAGCTGATTGGAAATTATTAAAACTTGTTGATTTGAACTTGATGATTTATAACTTCCAAGCTTGCTGATTTAAAATTGTTGAATTCTTCGAAGTTGCTGATGTATAACTTCCGAAGTTGTTGATTTAAACGTTGCTGAAACTTTAACACATTTTACGAAGTTGAGATTGTTGGAGTTAATTTCTTACAGAGAGATGAAAATTTCTTTTGGCTGCAAGTTGTTGAAGTTCGAAGTTTAAGTATGCCGAGGTTTGAAGTCGAAGTTGGTTGCTGAAGCTATTAACTCACGTTTATTTTCGCAGCCAACTCCATCCGCCAGCCGTCTCACGTGATTTTTGTTTCAAAGAGTTGGAAGTGTAATGTTTACTTCTTGTTTTGCAGATGGCCGAAGGACGAAAAGCTGATGTTGCTGGAACAAGCAAAGCTAGAGCAAAGGCTGGTAACAACGAAGCTGTCAAAGAAAACGCCTCCAGGCAGGCGATCATCAAAAGTCTGAAGAAGTCCTTTATTCCAGACTCGAAGATTGTGTCGAAGTTTGGAAACTTGACGGACACCAACCTGGGGCCTTTCAACCTCGAGGCTTTCATGCGCAAAATGTATGGGCAAGGTGGCAATCTTCTGACGGAGGCATCATGCAACATTGTCAAGAGCGGATTGTACGCAGCAGCAGGGTTCCAACCGGCGGTTCGTTGTCCAGAGCTAATCTTAGAATGCGCCAACTTTTACAACTCCGATGATCGGACTATTGTGTCTCCAGATGGTATGATATTGGCCAACTTCGCTCCTAATGCAATTGGCGAGGCGTTTGGAATCTTGGCTAGAGACGATATGTTGTATAAATCCAAAGAAAAGGCCGACAAGATGTATGCCACATCTTTCGAGAAGTGTATGAAGAGGATCAACACCACCTGGATGCGAAAGCCAAAGCCTCCTGCTGCCAGGCTGCCAAAGCAGATAATCTCAGAAGAGCTGAAACAGGAGTACTGCGATATAATTATGTTGCTCAGCAGGGTTAACGGCAGCCCACAGTCATTCGTGTTCGAGCCATGGATGTTCTTCTACATTAGTGTGGTGCTCGAAGGAAAAGTGCAAGTAAATTGGGCACAGATGATAAGTGATAATATTGATGAACAGTTCTGGAATCTGAAGAGAACGAGAACATTTTACATGAGCTCGTATGTTATTTACATGCTTGCTCGAATGACAAAGCATAGAGGATTGGCATGCCAGGAACCAATCGGCTGTGGTTATAACCAGTTCAAGATTCACGAGTCTTGTAGACAGTTGCATCTCACGCACACAGCTGACTTCAAGAGAGTTAATGATGCTTTCACTATGTATATTACAAGGACCCTTCAGCAGAGATTACAGCAGAGGATATCCGAGGAGGCACAGATGCTGATAGAAGAGTATGGGTTTTGGTTCGTCCAATTCCCGAAGTTTACCTATTTGAGGCTGCCAGGGTACGATTCATATGTCTACAAATTACCTAGGTACCCCACCAACATAATGATACTGCTTGAGTTGTCTAGGCAATTGGTGGCCTACGACAAAATCATTAGGAGAAAGAAGAAGGGAGGCTTGCACTTTCCCATTGTGTTGGGAAACTCGCTTGAAGAATGCCCTACTCTGCAGGCAGCCAAGGAGGCTGAAGATGAATTTTAGTTCTACAAGTTGACTCTTCATACCAGCAGGCAGGATTTTGATCCTCGGGGAAAGATTGGAACAGTGCAAGGTGTGGAGTACAGACACAAAGCTCACTTGGAAGATTTTTGGGCGAATGCTGGAAGTGAGGCTGAAATTAGGAAAAGAATGTTTTCAAGGTTGCCTCTCAAGTTAATTAGAGAATGTGAAGTGATCCAAGTGCCGGATCAAATTGAAGAGGATACCAGGCTTATTCATCCGGATTATGAAGCAGTAAAGAACACGCCGATTCCACCAATAGATTGGCCCGAGCCGAAGATCACGGATTTAGACACCTTGTCTATTCTCGTCTGTTGTGACCTTTTTACACATCGCCCCATTCAAGATGGGGACCCCCTAATTTTTTGCTCCATTCTGGTCTTTTGGCTTGGGTTTTCTTCTCTCTCTCCCGCTCTGTCTCTTTTCTGATGTCCACTTCTTCATACGTTCTCACAATGAGCGCTGTTACGAAACTCCATCAAGTCTTGGTACGAAGTTTCATCGCTTTCCTCGGCCTACAATGGAATCTTAAGTCAATAAATTGAAAATTGAGTCTTTAACATTGTTGCTCGCGGTGTTCCCCAAATGTGCTCTCTCAGGACCATCAAAATTTGAGGTACTTACTATTTTTATGTAAGTGCGGAAATTACAAAAGTAATTTGTCAGCTATTTTGAGGTTCCGATAGTCACACGGCATTTAGAGCACATCAGGCTACTTGCGTGCAAAATTTGAGCGAAAACAGACAACTTTCTATTTTCAGCAGTCTAGCTTCCGGGACAAATTTCAGGGCTCAGATGCAGAGTTTTTCTTTGCATGTTGGCATATTCCTTCTGGGTTTTTCGAGACCTTCGCGATGATATAACATGCAAAACGAGACAACTTTCAGAATTCAGCCTTCCGAGGCTATTTTTAGGTTTGCATGTCAGGGTTTCTTTTGCATGCCGGATGATTCCTGATGGGTTTTTCGAGAGCTTCGCGATGGTGTGACATGCCAACGGAGATACTCGCTCAGTAAGGAACTTGCTATTTTTAGCAGGTGTGTCCCGGCAGCCGCTTCCCAGCAGTTCAGAATCACGAGTTGATCGCAGTGCCACAAAAACGAAGAGAAACAGAGACCATTTGATACGCATGCAGAGAAAATTAGGGTTTCCAACTTCGAAGCCTGAAAAGAGGAGTCAAAAGTCAGAATTTTCAAAAACCGATGTAAACCATCGCGATCAGCATCCTTCAGGCTATCTGCTGGTAAAATTTCAAGTCAAACGGAGCACTTACTATTTATAGTAAGTCGATTTGGAAACTGGCTAAAAATAGTAAATCAACTGCATGCGTTGATGTCGACAAACAGGTCACGTGGTGAGGAACGCCTCATCCAAATTTCAAGTTAATCAGAACAGTGGAGCTGTCAGAAACAAGAGGTTACTATTTATAGTAAACCACCTTCAGAAATAGGCTAAAAATAGCAGGGTGACTAAAAATGGCAGTGTCGACAGAACAACGAGGTCAAAAGGATGCAGTGTGCAAAATTTCAAGTTGTTCTGAGCTTCAGAGATGCAAAGTTAGAGGACTTACTATAAATAGCAGGGCATGTAAGCTGGCAAAAAAAACGATGAAAAGGTTCTAAGTCTGGAACTTCATCCAGTTGACATGCTAAAATGCGCCCAGTTGATGAGGAGGCATAAAAAAATTCTAAGTTTGAAGCTCGTCCTTCACACAGGCCAAAATGCGCCCAAGGAGAAGAAAGTCAAAGGAAAGTCAACACGTTTATCCTGCAGGCATGGAGAAATGCGCCCAACTTGAAGAGGAAAAAATTGAAATTTTTTCTAAGTGTAGATATCCGCCACCACCTTCAAAATGCGCCCAAATTGCAAGTTCATCCTTCTCAGGGGGTAAAATGCGCCCAAGTTGTGAGTGGTCAAAGCAAAGTCAACAAACTCGTCCTCCTCACCCCCCTAAATGCGCCCAAACAAGCTCAAGTGAGGACAAAGAAATGGAAGTTGAAAGGTCATCCTCTTGCCAAGCTCAAATGCGCCCAAGTTTAGGTAGTAAAAGGTAAGTAAATGGAGTAAAAGGTGGTAAATAAGGTGAAAGATGCTTCAAAGCATGGTAAACACAAGGTAAATGCTAGGCGTTATCCTCCATCAAGTGCAAAATGCGCCCAAGGTGGTGTTGATGTGTTTTCGCGGACCGCATTCAACGCTGTAATAAAGTTGCCAACGGGCTTCCTATTCTCTCTTGATCGCTTATCTCGCGACGCTAAGACGCCGAAAGTTCAGGCGCTCAACTCCGTTCCTATGCTAATAGGCTCGGGCTTAATCGATGTGATTTGCTGGTATTTCAAGGGGACTTACAGAATTGTTCGGCAGTGGAGAAAGGGATTCAAATGCTCGAAAGATTTATCTATGAAGTGCGGGTTTCCTATTCTAACCAGAAAGTCCTGAATTGAAAAGGGTGTAGGGCCTAAGAAGTTTATGTTCTATTCTAAATGCAGGATATGTGGAGCTTCACTTCAATAGACTTCAACCGGATTTCACCTAGCCTCCGTCGGACAGCCTCAGCAAAATCGGTGCAATCTTCAAGGGAAATAGCAAAAGATGTTCAAATTATGACTTAACATGCATACACCATCACAACGACGAATATAAGCATATAAATCACAACTGAAGTTAAACTCAAGGTAATGTCCAGTTGACCACACAAGGCGAACTTATCATCAACAAGCCGCTAGTGGTATGGAATAAAGCGAAGCTATCTTAGTAAAACACCACACACCAAAGTAAGCTACTTGCATAAAAATTAAGCTACTTGGATACGAAAGGAAGAAGAGACCTTGCTAGCAATTCATGACAAGACGAATTCCATCATCAATGAAAAGATCTATTATCATAAAATGTGTTACACAACAATCTCCTCAAAAGTTTTCAAAGGGAAAACTTTCTCTCTTCTCCAAATTATGCAAAAATGCTCTACAATGCTACACTATCTAATTCTAATGCTAATGCTCTCTCAATGTCTACTATTCCAATGTCTAATCTAATTCTAATCTGATGATACAAATGAGGGGGACTCCCCCTTTATATAGCTAGCCAAGTCCCAAAAGACGGCTAGGGTTACAATCAATAGAGTGGCCAGAATCGTGCCACCTCAGCCCTAAATAATATTGCCCTAAAAACCGCCACAGAGGAGAGTGGGGTAATAAATGCACCATAATGTCCACCATCATCCTTCTAGAAGATTCCATTTGTAGACGCGTTCACACTGTTCTCGATCTTCTTTCTTGGCGTTGTTCTTTGATTTCTTCCACTTGAGGGTTTTCATCTTCGTCACTTCGAGTTATACTAAGTCTTAACACTTAGCCATTTTCTTGCAAATTTTCCTCCTTCGAGATTGAAACTCATCTTCATCGTGCTTCCACTTCAAGACATCGTGCTCAGGCTTCAACGTTCCTCCTGCAAAACAAGCAAGGAGAGAAGCATTAGAATACTTCGTGATATAAACTTAACTCACTCACCTGATTTTCGTGCGTTCATTGCCTTCACGTTCAAATTCTTCATGCCTTAGCCAAATTTTCAACCCATCCTCTTCCAGGGCGTATCATCTTTGAGAGATTCATTTCACCTGCTGGAGCTCTGATAACCTCGATTTTATTCATCTCTGGCTCAAGAAAACTATCCTCACGAAGAATTTGAGCAAATTCACCTAGGCAGTTCCTTTCAAATCCATCGTCTGGAGAATTTCACCTTGAAAACACATTTTCTTCATTTTGCCTTAGAAAATTTTCAAGTTTCCCTCTTAGGAAATTCATCGACCGGTGCACTGATTAAATTCTTCACTGAAAAAGTGTCGGCGAAGCTCAGAAGACTTGGAAATCCATTCATCATCACAAATGTTCAAGCATCGTAGCTGGAATTTTCTTCGTAACTTTGAATCCATGGGTACCCAAATCTAACGGTTCATTTAATTTTCTTGAATTTTGCACCTTAGAAAATTATTTCCCTGTGAAATTTAAATCTGTTTTTCACATCTGTGAAGATCCTGTTGCTCTGACTTGAGAAATATTTATCAACCCGTGCAGCTAGCATTCACCGACTTCATCACTGGCAACTTCACTCGGACTACAGGAAAATCTTATCTCCTCAGAGTCTAGGCGTATTTTCTAGAGGAGGAAACATTTGTGCCTTAGAAAATTTTTGATCACCTTGAAAATTTTGCCTTAGGAAAATTTTTATTTTGCCCCCACAAATGGTGGAAGCATCATCTCTTTACTTTTTGTACTATCTACGAGGCTTTGTACATTTTATTTTTCTAGCCACCGTTTTGTATTTCACTTCCACACTTGAAATATTTCATCACTCATCTTTTATTTCATTTTACCACCCTTGAGGAAAATCACGCCTTAGCACTTCATGTCCATCTCACAAGCCTGGCGTCACACTTCATGTAGGATATATTTTTCCAACGCCTAGCAATTTTTATTTCACACCTCTAAGAAAATATTTAAAATCACCTTAAGATTCCCATCTCCCTAGGCTTATATAGCACTTGAAGAGGTGATTTAAAAATCACGCCTTAGAAAATATTTCTTCACCACGCCTTAGAAAATATTTCTAACACTCTCCACTCTAGGCGCATAACACACTTTGAGGAAAAATTAAAAACCACGCCCAACACTTAACATCACCACCTCACACGCCTTGGAGATATTTCCAACACCCACCACCTTGGGCGCATTTAGGACTTGATGGAGGATAACGCCTAGAATTTACCTTGTATTCACCACGCCTTGGGATAATTTTCACCTTCAATTACCACCTTTAATCACTTTTCACATCCAAACATGGGCGCATTTCTATGTGTGTGAAGGATGACCTTTCAACTTCCCATTTTTGTCTTCATATGAGCTCACTTGGGCGCATTTAGGAGGGTGAGGAGGACGAGTTTGCAAGCTGGGCGCATTTTGCATGTGATGAAGGATAAAAAACTTTGACTTTGTTGACTCCTTGCAACCTTGGGCGCATTTTACCCTTGCTGGTGGATGAACTCTCTCCAACGTCCTTGGGTGACTCTTCACCTCCCACTTTTTGTCTTCACATGGCCTAGTTTGGGCGCATTTTGGCCTTGGAGAAGGATAAAAATCATTGACCGCTTTGACCTCCTTGTGCTTTGGGCGCATTTTGCCTTGTGTACAGGACAAGCTTGCATTTTGGGCGCATTTTACCCTTGCTGGTGGATGAAAACGTTTGACCTTGTTGACTTTTCCTGCCTTGGGCGCATTTTGGTGCCTAAGAAGGATGAACTTCAAGTTGGGCGCATTTGGAGGGGTGAGGCGGATTTTCTCATGCCTTAGAAACTTTTTTAAACTTTTCCTTCTTTCAT
>VDFB02197856.1:0-13891 GCA_007258455.2 Sequoia sempervirens | reverse complement strand
TCCAAGCACATAAGGAAGAGCTAAAGCTAGTGTAAATTAATAGCTAATTTGATGATGTTTTCCTTAAAAATATGTAATGAAATCTTGATGGCCATATTGACATTGCATTAGCTACTCAGTGCTCTTTTTACTTTACCCTTTGTTTTCATCTTTGGTTTGGACATTGTAATGAATATTATATTATTTTAATATTATTACTATTATATTTGAAATGAATATTCATTAATTAAATAAAAACATCTTCTAGTCGCTTCTCCGAAGGCAAAAATGGTGGGTGTGGATGAGCTTACATATTCACTAGAATCCAAGAGCCTGCACTCAATTGTATAAGTTTTATTTGCGAGAGAGAACTTTTTGTTTGAACAACAAATAAATGAATATGGACATGATAAATGAAACTTCCTATTCACCTTCCAGCCACGTAGGACTTTTGACTACGTAATTAAGGTTTTAAAAAATAATTTACGCGTAATTAAAAAAAGGTTGGCCTAAAATCACACTACAAAGCCGGAATCAAAGTATTATATATACAAAATAATTCAAAAAAAACATAAAATTTATTGTTTTGGGAATCAAATTTGTTTAACTTAGAGTTGTTATTTATGGTTTATGGGTTAGGTTAGGCAATTAAATAATTAATAAGTGGTATGATTAATGTTATTTAGTTGTAGAATAGAAAAGTGTATATTTGCATTTTTTAATTTTTAGATTTATTTTAGTCACGTTAATTAATATTTTATTTAGTATTCAATTGAAGTAAATTTAACACAAATGCTTACAAAAGTAAGAAGTCATTCCTCCACTAGATCCAAGTTATAACCTTTATCCATCCATACACATCATCATTTCACCCTTCCACACAATGTAGGGAAAATATATTTGTGATCTTGTATTTTTTTATGAATGAGTTTCTTATATTATTTGTACAAAAAATAACATTACAAATATTTAAAAAGAAAGGTAATTGGAAGTTCTAAGTTAGACTCCAAAGTCTAAATGGAGCCAATTTTGAACCAACAAACCAAAAAGACAAAAAAAATTCACAAAGCACAAAGAACTATACCTCGAGCATTTTGATTACATCTATAAGGAAACAAGGGTTAGTAGAATGAACTTCTTGGATCAATCTTGAGAAAAGAAATGTATAAAAGACTCACAAATATTTTCTAAACAATTATAAAAATGTGTTGAAACAAATGTAAAAGCATAAACAATAGAACACATTAAAATAGTATTTATATGGACAAAACCTTTTCTACAAGAAAAACTCTACACTCCAAAATCTACTCAATGTATTAATCAAATCTACAACAATATTACAACACACTTGGAAAACAAGGTCTCATAGGAATATCACAAATGTATAATCATGAAGTCATTTGGTAGCATTTTAGTACCTAAAAGTTCATACATGTACATATCACAACTCCAACTCCTAATTTATAAGCAATGAGCAACCTAGAAGCCAATAATGGTTTATAAAACAATGTGCTAAATCCAGCTAGTGGTATGGTTCCCAAATAAGACCCATATTCCAATTCCCACCTAGGAATATTCTACAATCTACTAGAGATAGTAAATTTATATTACCTCTTAGAACTATCATAATGCATCATAATAAGCACTCACCTAGCATGGGCACCCAAGTATGTAACTCTCATTGCCCCAAAATACAGTTGCATGACAACTGTAAATATCCATCATAATGCTAGTCAAGATTCTAAAATAACTATCCTTTTGTAATTAAATGTTATGTGTCATAATCATCTATCATAGAATCCTTCCAAAATCAAGTGCTTCAATTTTTCTATATAGATAGCCTTCTTAGTGAAAACTTACAATAGACCTTCAATGAATGGACACTTGGAAAATAGGTAACCTCAAATTCCAATGCTCCATTTTGATGCGAGTAAATTAAATAATAATAAAATATACTATAATTTGAGAAAATAATAAATAAGTAAAAAAAGTGCTAGGAACTTGCCAAGTTTGAGACACTTTAATCTTCAACATTCTCTCATTTGTCCAATATCTTGCAAGAGCTAAAGCGAAACATAATCCAAAAAATATCTAACTAGTAAGGGTCAAAGGCCTATAAATTCCAAACACCATATGAATTTCTCTATGATCATAGGATTTATCAATGCATTTCCAATATTTGTTAATTTCACCATTCTATATTCGACCATGTCTCTAAAAAATGGTACTACACATCTATGTGCTTGGTTCTTGTATGAAAGGTTGAATTATTTACTAAAGAAATGTTATTCTCCCGATTAAAACAACTAGTAAAATTTTACCTCTTCAATTAAATGGATTCTCTATAAGAATGAGTTGCTTAGTAATGCACAAATTGACTAGTGTATATTGCTTGCTCATTCAACTTATTGTACCACCATTTAAAATAAAATAAAAAATAATGACTAGTGAATCTTTCTACTATTGAAATTACAATTATGAAAAATAATTTCAAATGAAACTAAAATATACTAAACATAAACTTTTCATAAATCAATCTATCATCTTTTATACATGTATATAAAAATGAATTAATAAAGAGCTCTTATCTCACAAATTCATGCAATTAAAGTGACTTAATAATCCCTTTATTTACAATCCACTACTTAAGGGCAACCCCTTTCGAGTAGCCTTCTCTCCAATATTTCCATATCTATTATATATAAATTCTTAGAACTACAGGGCATGGTCATAATCGTTGGTGCTCAATTTTATTTTGGATCATTTAAATAGCAAAAGTTCTCAACCGCATTCTAATATGCTTTGACTATCACAATTTTTTGAGAATTTTATAGCTACTACAAAGCTTTCTTTCATTCTTGAGATTCAAATTGAGGTACACGCCTCCTCTCTCTATATATAATTATATATTTTTTATATTATATATCATAAACTTCTTTATATATATATCAAACCTCTATTTTATATATATATAATCTCTCTCTATACACAAACACACACTCTTTTATATAAAAAAAACTTTATATATGTGAAGGTGAATAAATTGTAGGAAAAACATTGGATGACATTAATAGTTGCCACTCTATCCTAAAATGTATTCTAAAATAGTTCTTTAGTAAATAAACTAAATCTATACTATTATAATCAATATAGATATCTTAAATATATCTATTTAAAAAAAAAAAAAAAGATATCAATTTAGAACTATTATATTTACTGAAAAAATTATTTTATTTATTAAATATTAAAAGTTATTTTATTTATTAAATATTAATATTTTGACATGTATATGACTATAAAAATTAAGGTAAAAAATATAATCCCTTCTCTCTCTATATATATAAGTTTATATTAAAAAAAGGTGGATCAGATTAAAGAGTGTTATATCTTAGAAATGTATTTTAAAATAACTCTTAAATAACTAAAATAAATTCATATTATTATAATCCATCTATTTATTCAAAACAAATTTGTATTATTGCGTAATAGATATAATTGAAAACATAAAAGATAGATATGAAGGGTATAAGATTCAAGAATGCTTCAACATAGTGGGCAGATGGGAGGGCAACTTGCCACATTGATGGTGGAAAGTACATCTTTGGGGGTGTAGCTGAGGTGGAGGTGTGCTAGGTAGGTGAACTCGCGGCCACGTCAGTGGAAAGGTTTAGCCCCTCTGTATTTCGCTGGACTAACACAGGCTGTCTACGATTTTGCATGGGTCCAAGAATTCGATGCCTTTGTAAAAGCCAACGGCTTTCTGTAAGGGATGGGTGTCCCTAGTCACTTCGGGCATGGTCGTATGGTCTAGGTTTGGTAAAGCAGCTTTATGGTAATCTTTGGTAAGGTTTTTGTTCGGTTCATAGGGTTGGTTTGCACGACATAATGCCAGTTTTTGTAAAAGTTGTATAGTTAATTTTGTAATCAAAGGTTGCATACTAGTGGTTAGTAGTTTTTTTGAATGGTAAGGCATGGCTAGGGCCCAATAGAAAGGGGGCATTAGTCTTTTGCATTTGGTCATTCTCCTATTGGGCAAACGCTTGTAAATTTTCTCAAATCAATACAATACAATCTATCTTATGGAACAAAAAGAAAGAATTCTCCAACATAAAAAAGAATATAAAATATACTCAAGTAAATACAATAAATCTTAATTAAACTTTAAAAAAAATTTTAAATGAAAATAAAAATAAAAATATTTTTTTTTATAAAATTAAATAAATAATATAAATAAAATAAAAATAATTGTTAAGTAAATAAAAATAATTTTTACATAAAAAATAAAATAAATAATTTAAAATAAAATAACTTTTTAAATAAATGATGTATATAATTTATATATAGATAAATATATATTATACATATTATTTAGATTATATATATATTGATTTTACTAAAATATTATGTATATAAAATAGTAATATTACATTTATATATAAAAATATATCAAAAACAATAAACAATTTATATTATTTTTAGATATGATTATATACTACTATTGGTGTATCACGCTTCAAACGTGATTGGGCTGACACCATTGGCCTATTCTGAGACCAATACGCGGACAGAAATTAGGGTTTTAATTTGAGGAGGTTGTTGCTTGTAGTTAGAATTCGATTGTGATTCTTCTCGGGTTTTCGTGAGAGTCAGAGTGGTATGTTTAGTTTTAAGTATTCGTAACTTCATGAATTTACTTATTTTAGTAAATTCTATTTTAGCAAAGGATGTTGGGTTTAGTTCATTGGTCTTCTTCATTAGTTCAAATTTACAATCGCTTTGGCCTTGGGCTTATATTTCTTGGAGAGAAGTATTTTCATTATAATATTATATTTTTAATATTATATCCCCCCTTGCCTAGCAATTCAACTTTAAGTTGTTTTTAAAAGGGGACTTAAAGGGTCAAGGCGCCATGGTGAGATAAATTATATTTTAAAAGTCAAATATTGAGCTTAATGAAAAGGACGCCTACTTGAAGGATTGACTTTTATTTAAAAGTGAAATATTTCATTAAGTGAAAAAGGATGCCATCTTTTGGAGGGAAATGTTGAATTTGAAATTAGGGTTTTGGGCGCCCTTCTTGAAGCTTCTAGATGGTTCTCTCTTGTCTATATAATCAAGCCTCAGCTCTTCATTTGGGATCTTTTGTCTACTACATCGTTATGCTACTGAATTGTCTTCAGGAACTCGCTTCGAGGAAAGCATACCTCCTAGCATGGGCTCATCTTCTTGCTTGAAAGATAGCAACTAGTTGAGAGGTCTCGATATCGTAGTTGAGGAAGTTGTCCCCTTTGGTCAGATTACATCGTACCATTTAGTCCTTGAAGATATTCTATAGTCACAGCAGAAGACTCTGAAAGCTTTAATTTAAAAGTTCATTCTAACATATTGCAAGTCGTTAGTAGTACCTATCACCATTCATCTCATCTTCATTTAATCTAGCTGTATTTCCCACTCGGCTGCGGAAGAGGCTGGCTTGCCACCCAATTGCTTTCGGGCCATAGCTTAGGGATCCTCCGACCATATGCCTCCCTCACAGACGCCATCTCGTTAGGAGTTATTTGAGCTCATCATGTATTGATCCTCCGACCATGCCTGCCTTCACACCGCGCCAACTTAGTTAGGACCTTTTCCGCTTATGCTTATATTAGATCCGACCAATGCTCACACCTTGCCCACACTGCATCCATGTAAATTTTGCTAGAGTTATCAGATTGCTTTGGTTTAGTGCTAACCTTTAATCTGCGCAAGGAATTGTAACCTTATTGCAAAACAAAAAAATTGGTTTGGTTTAATATATGGTATCAAAGCCAAGGATTTTTCCAACCCAGACCAAAGGATTCAAATGGTTTTATTGAGCACATATTGCAAGACATTTAACGAAATGCCAAAGATGAGATATAGCTTCTACCAAAGGCTTAATCGATACCTTTCAAAAGCCGGAGAGAAAGGTGAAGAGCAAAGTGATACTGCAAACAATGGAGAATATGTCGCATAAATCATAAAAAGGTGCCATGGATGAGAAGGATGCAAGGATGGAAAAGAAGTTTGATGGAATGATTGAGATGATATCCCGGCTACTTGCTCAAATGGACCAGCAAACTCCTCAGAACCATACTCCTAATCAAAACCATGCTCACAGGAGGAAAGTGCTGGGAGCCACGGGAACAATGAACAATGGTAATGGAGGGCGAACGTTGACAGCATGATTATCTCCCATGATCAAAATTTCAGGCCACCTTCCTACATTCACTCAGAGGGAAGAACCGCAAGTTGAAGCTGCCATTCCTTTGGTAGACGATGCCAGGCAAGCCTACTTGGAGTATGCCACCTTACCTCCTGATCTTAGAGACCAATGGTCCTTTGATCAATTCTTGAACCAGAGAAATAGAAGAAACGGAGGAAGAGTTGATAACCGTGCTCATATGGCTCAAAGAACTGATTATCAACAAGCCCTTGGGAAGGTGTCATTGGCTCACTTCGATGGAAGTGATAAGTGTTCAGCAAGATCGTGGGTTCAGAAGTTAGACAACTACCTTTCACTTCGTCCCATGCCAGAAGAAGATGCCATCAAGTTTGCAACACTTCATTTAGAGGGAGCTGCCCATGAGTGGTGGTACCATGGTTTGGTCACACTTGGCCATAACCTTATTCAAACCTATGGAGAATTCACCAACAAGCTGATTGAAAGGTTCGACACTAAGGATCCTGAAGTAAGATTTCGTGAGCTTGCACAACTGAAGCAGCATGGCTCCTTGGATTCTTACATTGCTGATTTCCAGAGACTTTCTGTGATGGTGCCCAACATCACCGAAAGAAGATTGGTTGTTTTGTTTTCCGAAGGTTTGGTTGAACCCTTGAAAGGGTGGGTTAAAGCTTTCGATCCACCAAGTCTTGATGAGGCAATCAAGAAGGCTCGTAGCATGGAGTTATCAGCCCCTAGGCCTAAATTTCCGCCTAAGCCTTTTGGCCATAAGAAGGATAAGGATAAGAGACATTCTTCTAATCAGCACAAGAAGTTTCCACCTAAGTTGACTGAAGAGCAACGTGAACAGCTTAGAAAGGAGGGCAAGTGTTACACTTGTCTAGAGCCTTGGACTAAAGGTCATAGATGTCCTGGAAGAGGGCGTTATAATCAAATGGGGACCTATTCTGATTATGAATCAGCATCTGATATGTCTGATCAGCAGTCTTATTTTGGGGACAGCGAAGATGAAAGAGCTACAGAAGAGTCCGATCATGAGCAAGGAGTTGGGGGCCCTATTGCCCAACTCTCTAGTTTCCAAAAGAATGAATCTTTCAAGGTTCGTGGTGGAGTTGGAGGTCATCGTATTGTTGCATTAATTGATACTGGTGCAACGCATAACTTCATTGATGAAGGTGTGGTTGCCAAGAGAGGTCTCAAAACTGAAGAATTTGAAGGTTTCAAAGTCATGGTGGCTGATGGGTTTCACATTTCCTGCACACGAAGAGTTCCTAACATGTCCTTGCAGTTAGGAAACTATGAAGTCAAAGATGACTTCTATGTGGTTACTATTGGTGACACAGATGCAGTTTTGGGCATACAATGGTTACGTTCACTTGGTGAAATCTCTCTCAATCTACAAACAATGGAGCTCAAGTTCCAATCTGATGGAAAGAGGGTGGTGTTGAGAGGAATGTCCAATGGTGGTCCTCGAATAGTTTCATTCAAAAGGATGGAGAGGCTGATTAGGCATGACCAAGTGGAGTGGGCTGCGGAATGCATGGTCCTTCCAGCTAGTCCAGTTGAGACAAAGAGGGAATATCCTCCAGATATTCAGTCTATACTCACCAAGAGGAGTAAGGTGTTTGCTGATCTACCCCCTAGGCCACCACCTGAAAGAGGAGCTGAGCATGTCATTGAACTCAAGGAAGGGGCCAAACCAGTCATCACAACACCATATCGATATCCTAAGAAGCAGAAGGATGAAATTGAGAAGAACATAAAAGAACTTCTGGAGATGGGTTTCATTCGCCCTAGCAAGAGTCCCTTTGCTTCAGCTGTAGTTCTTGTGAAGAAGAAGGACGACACCATCCGCATGTGTGTGGATTATCGTGCCTTGAATCAAAGCACAATAAAGAACCGGTATCCTATTCCTCGAATTGATGAGCTCATTGATGAGCTACATGGTGCCAAGTTCTTTTCAAAAATTGATTTGAGGTCGGGTTACTATCAAATCCGGATGAGAGGTTCAGATGTTGAGAAGACGGCATTCAGATGCCATTATGGTCATTTTGAGTTCCTAGTCATGCCCTTTGGTTTGACTAATGCTCCAGCCACCTTCCAGTCTTGCATGAACAGTAGTTTCTCTGTGTAAATGTTGAGGAAATTTGTGTTGATCTTCTTGATGATATTCTCATCTTCAGCAAGACGTGGGAAGAACATCTCAAGCACTTGGAGGAAGTGCTTAGCATTCTTGAATCAGAAAGTTTGTTTGCCAAAGAGTCCAAATGTGAATTTGGAATGAAGGAGCTGCTCTACCTTGGTCATATAATCAGTGCTGATGGGGTGAAGGTTGATCCTGAAAAGATCAAGGCAATAGTTGATTGGCCACCTCCAGAAAATTTGACTCATTTGAAGGGGTTCTTGGGTCTTTGTGGCTTCTACAGAAGATTCGTGAAGGGTTACTCTCAAAGTGCTGCTCCTCTTACTGACCTCTCTAAAAAGGGGGCTTTCATGTGGTCAGAAAAGGCTCAAAGTGTGTTTGATAAGTTCAAGAAAATCATGAGTTCTGTCCAAGATTATTACATTGCATTTCCAAACCTTTCACATAAAGCAGGATGCATCAAGGAAGTGTTAGTTGTTTTGATGCAAGCGAACTTATTATGTTTGAAAGCATAAACTAAGAGGTCTGAAAGAAACCTTTCTATTCTATCTATGATAAAGAAATAGGTAACTTCGCATGCATTAGCCTTTTTCCGCTCGTGATAACATCTGGGAGCAATTCATGGTCAAAGCTGATCACAATAGTTCAAGCATCATGCATCAAGGATTTGAATGAAAGACAACAAGTGGTGAGGCTTCAAGCTTATGATTTTGACATTGAGCACAAAAGGGAAGAACAATGTTGTGGCTGATGCTTTATCCAGAAGACCTCCTTTGAGCTCATTGTGTGAGTTTACTGCTGATTGGAAAGAGATGTTGCTTGTTGATTATGCCAAAAATCAGTTTGCAACAAGCATTATTGAAGGTACTTTTCATGATGAAAGGTACAAGGTAGTTGATGGGTTGATACACTACAAGGGAAGAATCTTCTTGGTGGCTGATTCTAAACTTAAGAAGAAGATTTTGATGACTTTTCATGACATTCCACTCGCTGGTCATCAAGGGTATTTCAAGACATATAGGCAGATTCGAGAGAGGTTCTCGTGGAAGGGGTTGAAAGATGAAGTTCAGCGTTACATCAAGGAGTGTAGCACTTGTCAAATGAACAAAAATGAGCACTCTCTCCCAGCTGGTCTACTGCAGCCACTTCCCATTCCAAATCAAAAATGGGAAAGTATCTCGATGGATTTCATCACCAAATTGCCTAGGGCTCAAGGCAAAGATTGTATTTATGTTGTAGTGGATAGATTGACCAAGTTCGCTCATTTTTTTGCCATCACTAGCACATTTTCAGCAGCTCAAGTTGCAGATTTGTTTTTCCATGAAGTGTTTAGATTGCATGGGTTGCCTAAAAACATTGTGAGTGATAGGGACAGCAAGTTCCTAAGCACCTTTTAGCAAGAAGTTTTCAGGATGAGTGGTACAGTGCTTACTCCGAGCACTAGCTATCACCCTCAAACAGATGGTCAAACAGAGATTGTGAACAAATGGTTGGAGGGCTATCTCAGGAATTATGTCTTGGAGCAGCAAAGAGCTTGGGTGAAATGGCTCCACATGGGAGAATATTGCTACAACTCATCTTTCCACATGTCAATAAAGATGTCTCCATTCATGGCTCTCTATGGTTACGAGGCTCCTAGCTTTGCTGATTTGGTGTTTGGTGATAGCAAAGCTCCTCAGGCCAAGGATTGGTTGCAGCCAAGTCAAGATGTTTTGAAATCCTTGAAGGACAACCTTCAAATGGCACAAAATCAGCAGAAGATGTACGCTGATCAGCAGCATGTTGAGCGCTCATTTGAGGTTGGTGACATGGTTTATCTTTGACTTCAGCCTTACAGACAGTCTACACTCAAGAAGAGTGGAGCTGAGAAGCTTAAACCTCGCTTCTATGGGCCATTCAAAGTTGTCAGAAAGGTTGGAGCAGTGGCTTATGAGTTGGAACTACCTTCGCGTAGTAAGGTCCACAACGTTTTCCATGTGTCTCGCCTCAAAAAGGCACTTGGACACAATGTTGTTGCTTCATCACAGTTGCCTCCCTTGGATGAAGAAGGGCAGTTGACCTTGGTTCCAGAAGTGATTATTGATTCCAGAGAGCATTCTTTGAGGAGGAGAACAATCAAAGAGTACTTGGTGAAGTGGAAGAATTTACCCTTGGAGGATGCTACTTGGGAGAATGAGGAGATTCTACAGCATCTAGACTTGCGATTGCTTGAGGGCAAGCAATCTTGGGGAGGGCGGACTGTAATGTCCCCTCGCCGCACGCCATCGCTTCGATGACCATTGGCCTATTCGAGACCCGTAGGGCTATGCAGAAGGGTGAAATTAGGGCTTCTTAATTTTGAGGAGGTTGTTGCTTGCGCCTTTTGAATTTCGATTATGGATTCTTTCCGGTTTTTAGAGAACTTCAAGAATGGTATGTTCATTTGGTATTCAAGTAACTTCATGAATTTACTATTTTAGTAAATTATATTTTTAGTAGTGGATAGATTGGGCCTAATTGGTCTTCTTCTTCGCTTGGTCTACTTAGCACTTCGCTTTTGGCCTTTGGCACATATTTCGGAGAGAGGCATTTCATTATAATATTATAATTTTAATATTATATCCGCTTAGCAAAGACAGCCTTTTAAGTTGTTTCTAAAGGGGATCAGGGGCAACAAGGTTCCAGAGATAAATTATGTTTTAAAAAAAAGTCAAATATTGAGCTTAATGAAAAGGACGCCTACTTGAAGGATTGACTTTTATTTAAAAGTGAAACATTTCATTAAGTGAAAAAGGATGCCATCTTTTGGAGGGAAATGTTGAATTTAAAATTAGGGTTTTGGGCGCCCTTCTTGAAGCTTCTAGATGGTTCTCTCTTGTCTATATAATCCAGCCTCAGCTCTTCATTTGGTATCTTTTGTCTACTACATCATTATGCTGCTAAATTGTCTTCATGCACTCGCTTCGAGGAAAGCACACCTCCTAGCATTGACTCATCTTCTTGCTTGAAAGATAGCAACTAGTTGAGAGGTCTGATATATCAGAGTTGGGGAAGTTGTCCCCTTGGCTGGGATTGAGCATCAGAATTTACATTTAGTCCTTGGAAGATATTCTATATAGCTGCAGCAGAGAAGACTTGAAAGCTTTAGATTTAAAAGTTCATTCTAACATATTGTAAGCTATTAGTAGTACTATCATCCATTCATCTCTCATCTTTCATTTAATGTATTGTATTTCCCACTGAATAAGTGGAAGAGGCTGGCTTGCCACCTAATTGCTTTCAGTTAAGTAGCTTAGGGATCCTCTGACCATATGCTCGCCCTCACACGGCGCCATTTCTGGTTAGAGTTATTTGAGTTCATCATGCATTGATCCTCTGACCATATGCTCGTCTTCACACAGTGCAATTCCTAGTTAGAGTTCCTTTCCAGTTGTGCTTATGCATTAGATCCTCTGACCAATGCTCACACCTTGCCCACATCGGGATCCTGGTGTACATTCTGGTTAGAGTTACTTTCCGCATCATTTTGGTTTAGTGCGAACCTTAATGGGTGCATGTTGAATTGTAACCTCATTGCAAAAAACAAAAAAAAAATTGGTCCGGTTCATTACAATTGGAGTTGAAGGATCATTAGATATAAATAATGGCACCCTCACTCAAGCATCTCTAGAAATTTTTCAAATGTATTGTATGAGGTACATCCCTTGAAACACTCCCAAATGTTGCTCTTCCAACTCCTAGGTTTGATAAAGCATGTTGTTGGCTTAAGAATTTTATTTTGATAGCATATTTTTAAGTAGAGTCTCCCTTGAAAGCATGCTTAAAGATTAGGACATAAAGGCTTGGAACCTTCATGGGATCGAGCTAGATGCCATTCCAAAGCTCATCAAATATTTTTTCTCTTTCACTTTGTTTATTCTAGCCATGTTAAGGCTATTCTCAATCATGGTCCCTAGCTTGCTTAGTCCTCATTACTATTTTGCAATCCCTAGACTCTATAAATTGTAGTCTATAATTAAATTTATCTTAAATTTTCCATGTTTGGTTTGAATTTTCTAGGTTGCCTTTTCCATGTTAGAGCTTCCTAAACTATATTGCCTCTTCTTTATATTTTATGGTTTATGTTGATCATGACTAATTCTATTTCCAACTAATCCTCAATTATGAGTTTATGTTGAAGTGGAATTATATCAAGGACCTTAAATACACTATTGATATTCAAATTGGAAAAATAGGATACATTCATTATGTTCTTTCCTTCAAATTATTGAATTCTAATTCTTTTGAACACAAGATTTGAGATTGTCCTTTGGTTTCTCCTCATCTAGAACCTTCCTCACAACTCAAGTCTAGGTTGGTGCCACCTATAAAAAAAGGGAAAAAGTTTATCTATTTTTGTCATTCATAATCCCACTTGAGATTTAGAAATAATAGGTCTTCCCTCAAGACTTCATCTAGCTCTTCGGATTAGGATACTAAAGTGGTTTCAAAACCTGTTTAAACTGAGGTTGTTGGCCATTCCCACCATAATATTCACTAGCAACGTCATCATCTTAGCCAAAAAATTCCTATGTCTGACATACCTCCCCTCCTCTAATTACATAGGGAAGGTCCCACAACCCACTAATGTGGCTAGAAAAGGGATTTTTTTTTACAAATAAATGGTAGCTAGGCTATCTTAACTTCTAGATAGGATGTTTTGATTCAAGAAATGCTATTCTCTAGAAAATTTATTCCACTATTGATGACCTAGATAATGAGGAAATACCTCTCAATACTCATTTATGAATTGCATGTCTTAGAATATTTGAGGTCTCACAGATCTCTCAAGGAAGTATTATGTTCCTAATATTCAACTTCAATTTATAAATATGGGCATTCTCTATTTGTAAGAGGTTAAGGTTTTTTAATCTTCTATAGCTTTCCATATTATTTTTCCTTATAGATTTTTCTATACCAAGCATAGAGTTAGGGTGTTTTTGTCACATTTCTTCCCATTATGTGGAAATAATTCCTATTTTCCCAAGAATGTGACCCTAGAAACGATGTATTATGGCTCTTTTCAACATTAATAATCATTTGTTTGGATATATATTTCCATTTCATTACTAGCCACAACTTGGGTTATGTGTAGGAATTTTAATATGATTGAGATGTCATATGATAAATGTGAGGATTTACGAATGCACTAAATAGATGGTGAAATAGAGGCATGCTATTTCATATGTAATAAATTGGAATTTTTTTTTCTCTATCTTGATCACCACCAAGATTTGGAGAAATCTAAGATCTATACTATATAGAGTGCTAAAAAACATAGACTGTGTGATGTTGTCAACTCAATCTTTCTTTTCTTTTTCCAATGGAGCCTCTTTCTAATAGTTTTTTCTTAACACTTCATTATGTTGGAAATATGTGCCTCAATCCCACAGGCTGAAACCTCAGAAAGGGCCAAGTCAGTGTGACATATTTTGTGTCTAGCTGACTAGCAGCTTGAATCTTGTTGAATAGTACAGGTCATTGTGACCTTGCAGGATTCTCACCGAATGCTTATACTTTGGAGTCATCGGGATAACCTATGGTGGCTC
>VDFB02197855.1:0-12605 GCA_007258455.2 Sequoia sempervirens | reverse complement strand
ACACCTACTAATTCAAACATTCACTCACTATCACTTGAAGATTCCTTTCATAAGCATCCTTCTATAAAATCAAACTATGCCCTATAGACTGCCTACTTACTGGGGACTCATTGTTTCATGGTATTGTAGTTCTTAAGATCCTTCAACCTTATTGACACTACTTCACAGTCCACAAGGTATTATTCACTATTCTCCCATCTTTGATGAGTCTCAAAACACTGCCCAAACATGCAATCCACTACCTCCATTATACATTAATGGCTAAGAAGAAACATTGAACCCATGATTACCACTATTACTTCATTTGGACAGGCATTCCCTAATTGCATTTTCCTTGTCTAACACTAACAAAAGCATTTGAAAAATTCTTACAGTTGGGCAAGGTAAGGAAACTCACTGTTAAAATCTCCACTTTACTATGCAAGGTTTGAGCTTTATAATGTTGTCATTTCTCAGCCTCTTTTTGACTGTCACATCTCAAATGACTGTCATTCTTCTTACCGTAGATTGCATTTACAAATGTCACTAAGCTACATAGTGTGCTTGTTATTGGCTACAATCTTTAGATTGCAAGATTTTGTTAAGACTTGTGCACGAAGCTCAGAAGTAGGAGCATGAATCAGTCTGCTATGTTCTTGACATTTGCGACATTTCTTAACATATGCAAAGAAATCTTGTTCCATGTTTCTCCAGTAATATCCTATTTGAATTAACTTTTTCACTAGCGATCTTCCTCCAAAATGTCCTCCACAAGCACTTGAATGAGCTTCCTCAAGTGCTATTGGGATTTCAGATTGTTTAAGGCACCTAAGCAAGAGACCATCAAAGGACCTATGATACAACACATTGTCAATAATTATATACTTAGATGCAAGTCTTTGAAGGTGTCTTATATTATTCCTAGTTGTGGACTCAAGAAAGGTACCAATTTTTAGATAATCAAATATCAGTGCATACCATTCGCTAGAGTTTTTTGTGGTGATTGCTAATATCTCATCTATGTTATGCTCAATTGATGGTTTCATAATTGTGTGGATGAAAAATATGACATATTTTGAAGGGTCTTGAGGGGATATTAGAGAAGCTTCTCCTGCCATTGCATCTGCATGTCTATTATCTTTCTGTGGGATGTTATCAATGGTGAATGAATCAAACTTCTCTAATAGAGTCATTGTAAGATCTTTGTATTTTGATAGTTTTTCACGCTTTGCTTCACATTTCACGTTTATTTGTTTAATGATTAATTGTGAATCACCAAATCTTTTGATGTCTTGAGCTCCCAAAGTTAAAGCGGCGCATAGTCCAATGATTAATGCTTCATACTTTGCGGTATTGTTTGTGATAGGAAATTTAATCGATATGATAAGGGAATAGGTTTTCCTCCAGGTGAGGCTATTATAACTCTCACACTGGAGCCTATTCTACACTTAGATTCTTCAAAATATAATTCCCATGCATTTTCATGTTCTTCAATAGTCAATACACTCTCATCAGGAAATGTTTCTTGATTAGGTAATGCTAGGGGAGAAGGAGCATCACCTAACTAGTCAGTCAAGGCTTGTCCTTTGATTGCTTTTTGTGAAACAAACTTAAGGTCAAACTCAGTCAACAACATAACCCATTTAGCTAGTCATCCTAATAAATTTGTTTTAGAAAAAATATGTTTTAAAGGATCAAATTTTGTTATCACATGTGTTTCAACATTTAGTAAGTAATGTCACAACTTACTAATAGCGAATAAAAGAGCCAAACATTGTTTCTCTATCATTGTATATCATTTCTCGTAATCAATCAAAGTTCAACTAATGTAATAAACATGATTTTCTTTACCATTTTCATCTTGTTGAGCCAATAATGTTGCAACAACATGGGTTGATGTTGTTGTCTATAGGATGAATGGTTTGTTTTGCATAGCAGATTGTAAAACAGGAGGAGTAGAAAGATAATATTTCAAACTCTCAAAAGCCTATTTACAATTTGCATTCCAATTAAACTGAACTTCTTTCTTAAGGAGATGTGTAAATGGTAACGTTTGATCAACTAAAGACACCACAAAATGACAACTAGCTTGAATCATTCCTTATAAGGTACACAATTGGGAGATGTTTCTAAGAGGTGGAATGTTAACTATAGCATCAATTTTCTTCATGTCCACCTTAATGCCTCTGTAAGATATGATAAAACCTAGAAGTTTTTCACTATCTACACCAAAGACACTTTTTCAGGTTCAATATCATGTTGTATTTTCGCATTCACTCAAAGATTTTCCAAAGGACATTCACATTGTCTTGTCTTATTAAAGATTTGGCTAGAATATCATCAACATAGTCTTCCAAAATTTTATGTATGTAGTCATGAAATATCAATGTCATAGCTCATTGATATGTTACACCTACATTCTTCAATCCGAAAGGCATCATTACCCAGCAAAATTTTCCCCAAGTTGTTGTAAACGTTGTTTTATATTGATCTTGAGGGTTGATAAATATTTTATTATATCTATAAAATCCATCTATGAATGACAGTAAAGCATGTCTCGCAGTCGAATCTACTATCATTTCAATATTAGGAAGGGGAAAGTCATCTTTTAAAGATGCTTTATTCAAATCATGGAAGTCTGTACACATCCAAATATGATTTTTTGGTTTTGCGACTACAACAATGTTTGAGATCCAAGGAGAATAATCTATAGGTCTGATAAAACTAGCTTCAAGGAGCTTTTCAATCTTGGCCTTAACTAATAAGGCTATCTTAGGGTTCATTTTCTAAATATTTTGTCTAATGGGCTTAGCATGTTCAGCGAGGACTATATTGTGTGTTACAATCTTAGTATCAATTCTTGGAATATTTGAATAAGTCCAAGCGAAAAGTTTGGGAAAGTCATGAATTAAAGTTGCATGGTCTTCTTGTTCTTCATCACCAAGGCACTTTCCTATTTTAATCACCTTGTCTTCATTGTTAATATCCATTTGTATGTCCACAGTATCTCCTAAAGGAAACACATTTTATTTCAAAAATTCAGGGTTGTATTCTTCTTTGTTCATGTCAACTTCACTACTTTCTTCTTCTCCATCTTTTTGCTTGGTACTAATCATAACACATGTCAGCCACCTCTTTCTAGGAGGAGTGAATGGTTTGTCATAAACTCCTAGCATTTCTTTCAAGGCTTCATCATCTTCGAAAAACTCCAATGATTCTTCACAAGTTGTATCAATCAATTTTGGATGCTTTAGTGTGAGAGTTGTTTTAGGATTACACATGATGGTGTTGATGTTTATCAAGGGTTGTTTCGTTGCTTGTGTAATATTAGAAGGGAAATATCCCAAACCACTTTTTGTCTCTTGTGTATTAAGTTCTATAGGAAAATGAATACCTTGTTCTTTCTTACCACATCCTTTTCCACTATAACCAAGTCGTTTCATGAACTCATAGCCTTTTCCATAAAGTCTTTCCATTTCTTTCGGGTTTGGTGGTTGTTGATAATCTATCTCATCAAAGTTTGTTGTGTAATTATGTCTTCTTCTAAAGTAGATGAGGTAGATGCTTGTGACTATTCTTCTAAATAATGCATTGACATTACCATTGGTTGTTTTTTCTTTTCATCTTCTTTACTTTTGATTATGTACTCTCCCATAAATGAGGGTGTGAATTCTAAAGAACCCCAATCATCATCCAATAATTTCAACACTTTTTCAATCTATTATTTTCCTCTTTCATAGGTTCTGTGTTTGATGTTGGAATTCATGTGCTTAGAGGACTTGTCAATCCTTTTTCAACTTGTAAGCAAATTTTAGCCTCAGGGTCTATTTGAACTTGGTATACCTTGTTGTTATAGACATATTTCATGATGCGATGAAGAGTAGAAGGCACCACATCATCTCATGAATCCAAGGACTTCCTAAAAGAAGAATGTATGAAAGGTCATGAGGCATAACATGAATAGGAGTTTGTAAGGTGTCATTTCTGACTGTAATAGGTAAATTAGTCACACCAAGCGGTTGCTTTCCTACATTGTCAAATCCTCAAATTGATAAGGAGTCAGGTTCATTTTTTTATTTTTCCACACCCAATCTATTTAAAAGTTTCACACTGCACACATTAAGGGTTGAGCCATTATCAACAAGGGTTCTTTTTATTCCTGTTCTATTGGATTTGGCTATTATCATGAAGGCATTGTGTCTCTTTCTCAACTCCAAGGGAGGGAGCTCATGTTGATGAAAGGTAATGTCTACATTAACTTTATTCATTCCTTGTATTAGAGCCACCACATCGTTTGCATTTGTATTAGGAGGGATCACAACTTGTTGTAAAGTTGTTTGAAGCATATGTAGTGTGATAATTAAGAGAGTTTTGAATCAAATCCTATAGGGATATTTTTGCGGGAGTATTCTTAAGTTGTTCAACAAGATCATACTCATTTCCACTATTTGAATGCAAACGAGGATCACTAGGAAAAATGGAGTTGGGTAAAGGTAAGAATGTTGAGGTTGTTTGTTTTGGTTGTGGATTGTTTCTAGTGTTATATGTATGAGCAATGGTATTATGACCCGATTGTTGCAAAACATTGTTCTTGGGTGGTTCAAGAGTGTAAAGTTTGTTTTGAGTTTGAAGTTTGTGTGAATGTGGGTAAAGGATAAGTTGAGGTTGAATCACATTAACGTCTCTTGGTTTTGGTTTTTCATAACAAGCCTTAGTGGATGAACTTTGCGAGATGAAATCCTCAAGGGCTTCATCTAACATGTCAAAGTCATCACTACTAAAACGCTTGAGGGTTAGGTTAACTTGGAAAAAGAGATTTGACATAGTCAAATAACTACACATTCTCCAAGTGGTTTTGTTGTTTGATCTTGTTTTTGGTTTTGTTTTCTAATGGATGTCAAATGCAATATAATCTAATTGAACTATGAACTAATGCTGAAAATGAAAGGTGTAAGAATCTAACTCTATCCACAATTGCAATGAATGTAAATTATGCTACTTCTAATGATTTGAATGTAACAGAAAGTATGCAAACTGAAACAGAAAGATTTTAACAAACAAAAACTCAATAATAGGGAATTTAACTCTGAAAAATGTAGTGCAAAATTTGCTTTGGGATTGATTAGCCCAAGGTGGCAAATGAGTCCTAATGAGGGTTTTTATTCAAAATTTTCAAAAATTTTCAATTATTTTTTATGCTTTTTATGTTGTGTGATTTGTAAACTAGGTGCAAATGCATCTTTTGTATGATTTTCACTGATTTAGGATGCAAAAATGCAAGCTATATGAACTTTCACTAATGCAAAGTTTGAAAACCCTAGAATCCAATTAACTAATGTAAATCCTAATGTAATGTTAATGCAAGCAAGATCTAGGATGATGATGCACTCCAAATCAAAATTATGATGTTCTAAATTTACAAGTTCACCAAAATGAAATGATGTAAAAATGGGTTTGGTGCTTTCGTATGGTTTTAGGACATAGAGTACACCCACTTTCCAATTTCATTAAAGGATAACCCTAGAAATATCAATGCAAAGGAGAAAGAGATCTTGCAATAGGGTTGTCCTAGGGGATGAATGTAAACTAATGAGGGGTTCATCACCAAGCTAGAGCTTGGAAAGACAAATGCAATGCAAGATGTAATACTAAACCCTAATATGATGCAATGACTTACAAAATGACCTAGAACATAATAACAAGTTGTAGGATGGAATGTGTGCACCTGGGAATCTGAAGTAGACTTGAATGAATTCTTGAACATTGAAAAATCTAAATTTTTTACCTACTGGGACTCATTCGCCAATCTAGGCGAATCAATCCCAGATCATGGTTTCTATACAGGAACATGTTTCTGGAAAAAGTGTATCTGAATCTGCAAAAATCCTGAAAAAATACTTGTAGTGGGACTCATTCGCCACTTCTGGAAAATCAATATCATTCCACTTTTTTGGGAATTCAAAGTTCAGATTTGCACTTCAACACCTACCCTTTTTTCCCAAAATGATTTTTGGATCTGAATCTATGAAAAGACCTACAAAAAAAATATAGACTTGATTTCCTTATGGGGGGTTTGCCTTGGTCAAACCCCTAGTTTGGTAATTAAACCTTAATAGAAATAATGAAACTTGAATATAAATGTGAACATAAACCCTACCCTTAAGTGTGTCTAAGACAAGGAAATCTAAAACATAATGCCACCCTATTCTAATGTGTAAGAATGAGATGCATGAATGAAATATGACGACGAATGACTCACTTTGAGAGATCTTTAATCACCCAAATGAGCCTCAATAATGCTTATACCTTCCTTAGGTTGAATGTAGAGTGATGATGGAGGATGGAATCACTTAGGAAACAAGTCATTAAGTTTGGCTTGATGGCTAGTTGCATCTCCTCAACCTAGAATCCATCATGATTCACCATAGACAACCATGATCAACCCTTGAAAATGATAGATCTTGAATGAAAGTGAGCTTGAAGACCTACAAAAACACTTTAATGCTGCTCCAAGACTTCAACTTTGCTTGCTTTTGAAACTTGAATGCTCTCTTGAAAGAATGTTTGAAGACTTTGAATGATTGGATCTTGAAGTTGCTCTTGAAAATTCTTTCTTAGATGAAAAAATGACCTAGGAGCTTGCTTATATAGGCATTAACACCTAATCTACCGTTATTTAGATCTCAAAGGTCGACATCAACCAAAAATTTGAATTAAAAATATGATTTTCTCGCTCTCAAACCTAAAAAGAAATGGGACTCATTCATCCAAGGTGGCGGTCCACCTAGGGGGACCATTCACCCAAGGTGGTGAATGAGTCCCACCCTAGATTTTTGGGGTGGGTTTTCAAAAAAAATGATGTTTTGGATGATTTTGTCAAGTTTTTAGCTGAAATAAGCCTCGAGATCCAAAATAATGGGTCTTAGGGGTCTATTAATGATGATTTAAAGGGTAATTAATGCAAGGGTACTAAAATAGGTTAGATTAAATGAGAAATTTCCCTATCTCCAAGAAGGGGGTCAATTTTTTTCATTACAGTACATACATACATACATATACATTTAAAATAACAAACATACATATGTACAAATTAATATATATACAAACATACATACATCAAACATAAATTTAACAAACTTGCACAAAATTGCTCGCATTATGTCTCACTTTGGAAAAGACAAAGCAAAAATAAGCAAAACATGTCAAAACTGTGAAATAATGCTAGCACGTTATAATGCGCTTGCATTATGTCTTGCTTTGGGAATCCCCAAGCCTTAGGGTTGTATTTTCTTTGGAACCCAAAGGGTCTAAGGCTTGGAATCCCTTCCCAACCTCCAAAGACATGTTTTTGCATATTCTACAAAATTTGACATAATCTTATTTGTGGCAACTGTCAAGTTTGCACGAGTTTCAAGGTCAAGGAAATCAAACACCTAGGTAATGTTAGGCTCTCTCTTAGCTATTTAACAATGTAATTTTTTCACATTTTGACTATGTTAAGGATTTCATCTTTAATTTATTTTGTTTGTGTGTCTATTTTTTTCAAAAACCAATGTTTGGTATTTTTAACTTTATTTTTGAACCGTTCATTAAAATTTCAAATAAATTACATTTTTATAAACTAGATTCCATTCTACACATATTTAAAAAAATGTTTTGATTAGTTTTCAAAAATTATGGGAGTGCCACAACCAAATTTATGTTTTTAGGATGTGTCCACTTTGAAAATTAGTAAAAAATCATATATTCATTAAAAAAATATTAGAAAAATCAGGCATAAACTACATGATGTAAGCTAATTTCTCACCAAAGTGATTTTAAAAATACCAAAAAAAGTTAACCTTTTGAGGGAGCCACAACAAACGCTATATTATGTTTTTTGACTAAAACAACACCAATTTATGTGGCTCCCTTTTTTGAACTCCTTCTACCATTTTCAAAAAAAAAAATAGTAGTTTAGAAAGTAGACTCGAAGTGTGCTACGATCCTTGTTTTTGTTGCATCTAAAATGTTTGAGTGTAACTATCCTCAATTTCTCATCCAAGGTTAGTATTTCTTGATTTCGGAAAAAAAAGAAAAAGTGGCCACTTAAGACCCCTTTTTGGCCTCCCATCTTCCTGCACTTACCCCTATGATGATCTTACACCCATGTATCATGGTCCATGTGCAAGGAAGATCATCATGGAATGCAACAATGTCATGGGTTGGTGGAGATAATTTAACTATATCATCTATGTCTATCCTATAAGGTGTATCACAAGGTAGATACTCATTAGGAATACATTCAACACTATCACAATCTAAATTATCATCATTCATAGATATATCAAATAAGTGCAACAAAGAAGCATGAATGAGTACTAATCAATTCTATGAAGGGAGAAAAAAATGAGGCATGATAGAACAAATCCTCCATAGATAACACATATGTATCCTTATAACACATCTCTTAATAATAGCACTAATAGAGGGATGTTGTGCAATAAAAGATAATAATCTATTGAAATTTGAAATGTATGCATGAATATAAGCTAATGAGCAAGACCTAAGAGGACTCATGTAAGGTAGAATATCCTAGGGTAGGAGGTTTAGAGAAAAGATGTGTCACTCTATGTACATCCAAACTCTAATAAAGGTATAATAAGCATGAATAAAACCAAACCCTAGGAAATTTTAAAATGAATTATAAATTCATTATAATAAAAACCTAAAATACATTAAAATTAATAAAGGTATAGTCTACATCAAACCCTAGTGGGTGTAAGATTGGACTTGTTCACCAAAATGTAAAGGAAAAAAAATCCCTAAACTTTATCTAGGCTAATCCAATAACATGTATACACATAAGTATAATTAACTTAGACTAATTAATAATGTTAGTTGGGATGTAAATTTATAATAACTTTCAATAATTATTTAATGCATGAATGTAAATAGAATATAAATGTACTTCATTCACTAATCAAATCCCATGCCTAAAGAAATACATACATTAGATCTAATAGGCCTCTGAATCAACAAATAATGACAATTTAGTTTTTTCTCCAAGTTAGAATATTTCATTTTGATTATGTTTTCGGGCGAGTTTAGGGATTAGAGATGAAGGCTACAAATCTCTTGTGTACCTACAAACTTGAATTGTGAGTTTGGTAGACTTTTGTTGTTCACTTCACTTTCAATTCATCTTTGTATCTAATACTTCTTTTGAATATTGGAGGGTTGGTAGTATTATAAATAGTCTAGTAGGGTTGGTGGTATTTATAAATATCTTGGTAGGGCTATCAATATGTCACAAGGGGATATGTTCTCTTAAGTCAACCCATGAAATTATGTATGAAAGATTGAAAACAACATTATTTAGTGCATATGTGGGCCTAATGATGCTCATAGAGAATTAAATGTCTTTTAGTGCACCAATGAAAATATGTAGAGCAAATGATAATTGAATAATTCTCTCAAATCCTGCTAAAATGAAAGCATCAAATATCTTTGTACATATAATGACATAGCAATACATCACACAAAATTTATGTTTAATTGGCCTACCTCGGGAAGGGTAAAGGCAAGAAGTTGACGAGATTCGAAATTTTGATTTTAGAATTTGGATGAGATGAATTTGCAACTACAAGGATGATATCACAACCACAAAGTAGTCTTAAGAAATATAAACATATAAAAAAAATTACAAATAAATATACAATACAAAACAATAAAACCCTAATTTTAAATAAAATTACACCATTTATCAATATAAGCATATCAAAACATTCTCTTAAAAAATTTATATAATTAAAAAAAATGAATAACCAAACATACCCAAATGGCCTTTCTTTACCCTACACTATATTGCCCGGAAAGTTGAATTCAATAACCGGGTCGTACGCTTTTAGTGGCCACCGAACCCTCACAACTGGTGGGGGCACCTCCTTACATAACATTCTTATGGAAATGCTGCCACGTAAGTAATTTTTTTTCTGGAGAAATTAAAAAGAAAGATCGAGAAGAGGCCAGAGAAACCTGGTGGCTTCCACCTGCAACATGCTAAGCGATGGCTGCGTTCCATTTAAATCCTTCGTCCCCAACCGTTTTGAGCATAAACATTTTGCTTTCATTGTGATTTGGTAGCGATTGTTTCAATTAGGATTGTTTCCCGCCTTTATTTCTCTGCAATCGACAAATTGGTAAGCGATCTGCAATTTCATCTTAACAGCTGGACTAATGCTAATGAGTCTTGTTTTGCCCCCTTTTTGCTGTGAAGAATTTCCGGTTAATTTATTTTGCGTTTTCATTCTTTACAGGAAGTTGAAGGAAATCAGTATTCGATATCGTTCAAGGTTTGGAGAAGAAATGGATCCTGTGTTGAGCACTCTGCAACAGCTGCTGGGGGTTCCCGATGAATTGGAGAAGCATCTCAACGCCCCCACCCGCACATACGTTCGCGACACAAAAGCCATGGCCTTCACCCCTGTTGATCTGAAAGAATACCCTAACTCCTATGTCTTTATTCTTGACATGCCCGGCGTTAAATCTAACAATATCAAGGTATTTCTTTGAGAATACATTACTTTTTAGGAACTTTTTCGCTTAAAGATTCTAAATTTCTCCTGCTAGTTTTTAATTTTGTGTTTGTGAGCAAGCAGGTTCAAGTGGAGGATGAGAATGTGCTGGCAATTAGTGGAGAGCGAAAGAGGGAGGAAGAGGAGGACGTCAAGTACATCCGGATGGAGCGCAGGGTCGGCAAATTTATGCGCAAATTCACTCTGCCTAACGACTGCAATATGGAGGCCATTTCTGCTACCTGTCACGATGGAGTGTTGAGTGTAACTGTTCCCAAGCTCCCTCCTCCCGAGCCCAAGAAACCCAAGACTATTGAGGTTAAAATTGCTTAGGGTTTCACTAAAGTGATTGATATATATGTTGCCTGCTAATTGCAATCCATTGTAGTTCAGTACTTCTGCGCTGCAATTATAATATGTTTCCGTGCGTATGTATCGAATCCGGAGTTTTTATGTGTAGTATTTCCGGATTTATGCTTTTGGGGTTTTGTCTCTTGTTTGCTGAATTCCTCTTCTCAGATGTATGATTTGTGAAAGACAGTAATATAAATGTTTTGTCGTCATATTTTTTCTCAAAGCCCTGTTTTTTTTTTCAAAAATTTCTTATTGCTGATTCACTCCATAAATAAGGGGAAACGCTAACGAGTCATTGCCCTGTCTACATCTGGTTTCATAGCTGTCAGAGCAAAATTTAAACATAAAGTTATTTAATAGTTTTTGATCTTTTATCTCTTTATCTTGTAATTAAAAATTTAATACATGGGTTTGATTTGTGGGGGAAAAGATTTTTCTTATAGCGCATCAAGCTCTATTCCAAAATATGCCGATCTAGATGGGAAATGACTGATTTCTTACTGGATTTCATGATCGCCGTACACACTGGTTCACAGAATTGGAAAATCTATGAACTGTAATGAGATTTAAAAATAAGAAAATTGCAAACAGTTGATGGATTGCACTTTACTGACAAGTTTTAATGCCGAAAAGAGGAGAAAACAGGATTTCCAAAAATAGCAAACGCCTCCTTCAAAGTATCTAAAAACATTCAATAAGTCCCATGAATGTCTTGTAAGACGGGCATACAAGATGATTGTGAGCGGAACTCCATCTCTGAAACCTCTGTAAATAGTTCATTGATGTTTTTCCTTTGGATTTGGACGAGTTAGACTAAAGTTTGCCGAACAGTGCTAAAGGCTTACTCTAGTAAACTGTAAAGGAGAGCGGGGGTTTTGTTGGCTGTCAGCTGATTTTTGAAGACTGGCGACCGTTTAGGGAAGAACTATAGTTTCCTTAAAAGTGCAAAGTGGGCCAGCAGAACAAATGAGAGCAGTGGCAACGTCTATCCAGCCCCAGGAATGCACCTGGGGCATGGATGTATGGGTATGATGCGCATGGATGCTGCTGCTTCGTTTCTCTCGCCCGCGTCAGATTCTCTGCCATCCGTATTAACTGCTATCTGTCCGCACTGTCCAGTCAACTCCGTAAAAGTTAAAGATATTTTTTGAACTATGTAAAACTTAATTTCTTTGATGTTTATAGTCATGTGCCCTCTTTCCCTCTTTCCAATTATAAATTAATTTGAATGATGTGAAATATAAATTTCATTGTAATATTTTATATTATTTTTTGATATAATGAAATTTATTACATCTTTTAATAAAATAGAATGTCTCATTTTTTATCATATATATTTTTAATTGAATAATAATTAGAACGAGTTAAACAATAGAAAAAGTTAAATTTTAAATTAAAATAAAAGAAACAAATTAAGGTAAAAGTATAAGGACAAAAAATATTTTTAATAGTCATTTCAACATGTGAAAATAAAAATGAATGGGTATACAAGTAAAATAATAGAAACTATTTTTTTTTAATTATAATCTATTAAATTGTTAATAAGACACTTTTAAATGACAATTATATTTATTTAAAATATATATATATATATATAATAATTATTGGATGTATAAAAGAAAGATAACAAGAAATATTTTTAATGATATCAAGTTTCCACAATCCATAATGTTCTTTGCAGTGGTTTTCTAGTTTTGATTGTGTGAGAATTCTCAC
>VDFB02197854.1:0-13468 GCA_007258455.2 Sequoia sempervirens | reverse complement strand
TTTTTTGTAACAATCATTTCAAAATACTTGAAACATTAGAAAAAGTAATCAATAATTAAATATTTATTTTTTGTGTAGTAAGGAGATGAAAAATATTCATAAATCATCATTTCTCTCTGTTCCTTTCTCTGCCTCTCTATATTTCACTATCTCCCCTTAAGCTCTAGACCTATCTCTCCACTTGTCTCTCCATCCCCCTATTTTTACCTCTTTAGACCTCTCCCTCTCAATCTATTGAGCTCTAGACTTATCTACCTCTCCATCCCTCCCTCCTTCCCTCTCTTTTTCCCTCTTCAGACCTATCTTTCTCACTCTCTCACTCCTTGAGCTCTAGACCTTTCTCCCTCCTCCCTTCCCTCTCTCTTTGTACCTCTTTATATCCCTCTCTTTCTCTCTAGACCTATCTCTCTACCTCTTTTTCCCTCCATCCTTCCCTTTCTACTTAACTCAATCTCAACTCTTTCCTTATCCCTCTAGTTATCTCTCTATATCTCTCCCTCTCACCTCTCACTCTCTATACCTACCTCTCCCTCCTCCCCTCCTCTCTCTCCCTCCAAGCTCTAGACCTATCTCTCTACCTCTCCCTCGATTTCCTCTCTTTGTCCCTCTTTATGCCTCTTTGTATTTTAGTAAACCCAATAAATCCTAAACAACCTAGTCTTCTTCTATGGTTTCTTATTCATATTAAGGTTTCTTAGATCTATACTTTTATGATATTTATATCTCAATTTTATATTCAAATATCTTGGCATGCCCAATTCTTTATCAATTTTATATTGTTACATATTTCTCTATTATCTTGATTATGAAATTAATTTTACTTACCCTACCCATCCTTGGCAACCACATTAGGGTTTCATTTTCACATTTGATACATCATTGATATTTCCACTTTTTCAATATATAAGTGTACCTTTTGGATTTTTTTTATCTCTCCCTCTCCACCTCTCCCTCTATATATTTATCTATTCTCCCTCCTCACACTCTCTCTCCCTCTCCCTCTCCCTCTCTCTCTACCTATCTCTCTCCCTTTCTCTTCCCCTCTATCTTTCCCAAGTCATCTATCTCTAGATATCTCTCCCTCTTTCTCTCCCTCTCTCCTCTCCCTCTCTCCCTATCACTCCTACGAGTAGAGAGGGAATTTGAGAGGAAGATAGAGGGAAGTAGAGAGGGAAGGTAAGAGAGGTAGAGAGGAGAGAGAGAGAGAGAGAGGAGAACACATAGATATCTAAAGGGATAGAGAGGGGGAATGAGGGAGGGACAAAGTGAGGGTGGTAAAGAGAGAGAAAGAGAAGCAGAGGGAGGAAGGGAGATGTAGAGATAGAGAGGTATCGTGGGATGAATATAGGGAGAGGTAGGTAGATAGAGGGGAAGATGGAGATGGGAGATAAAGAGAATTAGAGACAAAGAGAGAGAGGGGTAAGGTGGGAGGGATAAAGGGAGAGGTAGGTAGAAAGAGGGAGAGTGAGGGGATATATAGAGTACATAGGGAAGGGGAAAGTGAGGTAAGGTGGGAGGGATAGAGTGAGAGGTAGGTAGAGAGGGAGAGGGGAGATAGAGAGAGTAGAGAGGGAAGGGGAGAGAGAGTTATTGAGAGAGGGAGGGGGTGAGGGAGATAGAGAGAGACAAGGAGGGAGAGAGGGAGGGAGAGGCAGATAATGAGAGATTAGGGTGGGAGGTATAGAGGGATAAGTAGGTAGAGAGGGAGGGTGAGTAGAGATAGATAGAAGTAGAGAGGGAGGTGAGAGAGAGGTAGAGAGGAGAGGGTGAAGAGATATAGAGAGATCTAAAGCGAGAGAGGGGGAATGAGGGGGGATGGAGTGAGAGGTAGGTAGAGAGACGCTAAGAGGGGAGAGGGGAGAAATGCAAAGCGCAGGAAGGGAGCAGATGGTGTCATGTCTCTTTGCCATCTCGGAGTACGATTGTTTTCCCTATCGCACTGAGGCCGAGCAGGATCGGATAGCGGTCACGCGGAGCTTGGCTCGCCTTCGCTGGCGAGTTTGATCGCTTTCGCCAGCTCGATCGATACTTTTTGCAGCGTTGCTATTTTAGCGCTGGCAATGTGAGGACCCTCGCTATTTTAAAGCAAGATGGATGAATTAGGTTCAGAATCACTTCTTTAGTCGACAGCTTCAGACGGCTCGAGCATTGGGTTAATATTGAAGGAGATATTAATATTTAATTGAATTAATTAAATATTAATTATTTGAAGATTATAATATAAAGTTATAATATTTTATTATAACTTAAGTGATTTCTGTTAAGGGGGTCGCCCATCATCAGAAGGGGGCCAGTTGGTGATTAAATTTATAATAAAATATTTGAGCTGAGACTATTGAACAATTAAAATGAAAAAGTCAAAATATTTTAATGATTCCCTATTATGGTGGAAATCGCACTTTTGAAGGTTATAGTGCATTTACCTTGGGATTCGAGCCATTATGCATATTGAGTTATTGAAATTGATCAAGTTTGGTCTGAGCAAGAAGCTTTAGGGTTTCAGTCTCAAATTCATTGGGGAACGAGCCATCTCCATTGAAAGCAGTTCAGAGGGTGTGAGATATCACCTGATCTATTGCCAGTTGAGAGATTTCTTCATCCAGAGGAAATTACAGAGCTTCAGAGTTATTGAATCTTCAGGGTTTCAGATAGTCTTCTCATCCGAAAGCAAACATTCATCAAGCGCCTATTTTATTGATATTCTGGAGGGGGTTTAGGAAGGCCGTACATTTCATTAAATGCTGCTGTACACAGCCGTACCTGCTGCAGGCCGTACTATCTTCTTTTGAGCCGTACTTTGTCTTGAAGAGAAACGCCTTTCATTCAGGCCATTTATCATCATCATTGGAGGCGCCTAAGTTTTTTTGTCATATCCAGAGCACCAGACGGAGGGAGGAGTTAATCAACTCAGCTGTACCATATCATTTATTGCTGCAATCTCCAGGTTTTCAAATAAAACCATTGCTTTTTATATTGCATGTAACTGGGTATTTATTGTAATCATTCCGGAAGAATAATGAATGGTCTGGCATAAGTATTTGCATTGGATTCTGTAGTTCTCGAAGTTAGATAATTTTTAGAGAATTTATTTCCAATTCTTTGCAAAATCGCCTTTTCTTTATTTTATGTCTCAAAACAATCAAAACCAAAACCTTCTCGTGGTAAAAATCATGTCACCGATACGCAGAAAAACGGTTCATGGGTTTCTACAGTTGGTATCGAGCTAAATCCCGCCAATTTAAGCGGTTTAGCGCCTTTGGCGTACCTGCAATGCTTTGGCTCTCATTGCATTACACACGCAGACGTGCTCTGATTGATAGGCAACAGAGTTTGAGCAGGCAGCCAGGAAACATGGCTGACAGGAATGACAGGACTGACAGAACAGATAATCTTAGGGCAGAGATTCCTCCAAACCCTAGAGATCAGGATGATGCAGAGGTTTTGCATGCACTCAGAGATTTACGTGCAGGTCAACGGCAGTCGAATGATGTATTGCAGCAGTTGACAGTGGCACTTCAGAGATTAGGTAGTCCGAGGAGACCGCCACCACATCGTGACGATGAGAGGAGTGAAGCAGGATCTCACAGAGCACCGAGGACAGCCTCACGGACAGCAGATAGGCCCACTAGGCCTACTTTTGTGAGACAGGAGGCCGAGGAGGCTATTCCAGAGGAGGAGCATGAGGAGTTGTTCGCTGATACGCTTATGGCAGCGAACGAGGAGTGGGAGTTGGTACCACCTGAGGTCAGAGAACGGATCACTTTTGACCATTTTATTACACAGAGGAGAGAACATCATAGAGGTCGACAGGATTGGAGACCTAGATACTGCAACAATGACCTTCCAAAGTTACGCAACCAACGCTTAACTGGGCGACACCGATGGTAGTGGTAAGGTGACAACCCAGGCTTGGATTAGTAAGCTAGATACATTCCTCACACTACGTCCGATGGCTGAGAGAGATGCTATCCGTTATGCGACACTGCACCTTGAGGGAGTAGCTTACAATTGGTGGCACCACGGTATGGTTACATTACAGCATGACAGGATCACATCATACCAGGAGTTTGTGGACAGGTTGGTTGAGCGTTTTGACCGGAAGGATCCAGAATCCTACTTCAGAGACTTAGCTCAGTTGAGACAGAGTGGCAGTTTGGAGTCCTACATTGGTGACTTTCAGAAGTTATCAGTCATGGTTCCGAACATTTCTGAGAGGAGATTGGTAGTACTCTTCATGGAGGGTTTGACAAAGCCACTGAGAGGCTGGATCAAAGCCTTTGATCCTCCTTCATTACAGGAGGCGATGAAGAAAGCACGAAGCATGGAGTTAGCAGCACCGTCTAGTCGATTTAACTCCAGAGGTTCTTCATCTTTCAGGGACAACAAGGGCTTTAACAAAAACAGGGACAAATCTGATTTTAACAAAGAAAAATCAGACTTTAAGAACGATTCAAAAGGTAAATCAACAGCTCCACCTTTGGATCGCGAGGCCCTTAATGACCTACGCAAGAAGAAGCTTTGCTTCTACTGCAAAGGACCCTATGACGCCAATCACGATTGTCCTCTAAGACCTAAGGGCAAGGCAAATCGTGTAATGTGGGCGTACTACGAGGACTCAGAATCAGAAAATTCCGAACAGCAGGAGAGTTCTGAGGATTCAGAACCAGAGGCTTCAGAGCCTAGAGCAGAGACAGGGCCAGAGCTTCAGTTACAGGAGGCACGCTTATCTAGCATACAGCAGGAGGGCTCTTTCAGGATTCGTGGTGTGTTGGCAGGACAGAGGGTCATTACCCTACTTGATACAGGAGCCACACATAATTTCATAGATGCTAGATTCGTTGAGAAACGCGGACTCATCACCGAGGAGTTCGAGGGCATTAGGGTTACGGTGGCCGATGATACTTTGAGGAATACATGATAAAGGATTTCCTTTACTTCGGTCAACAATTAAGAGAGTTCAACATTACTGGTGTGGTTATTATGGAGCATTGATTTGGTCTTGGGAATGAAGTAGCTTCTTATCTATTGAGGAAGTCACTTCGCCCCAAGGACATGGAGATCCGCTTTTGATGTTGACGGAAGACACATAACAAAAGCAATTCGACAGCAACATCAAAACATCCTTTTCACGGCTGGAGAGGCTCATGCGTCACGACATGGTAGAGGATACGAGGCATTCTAGCACCTATATGAGGGATAAAAAGATGTATTATCATCCGGACATTCAGCAGTTGAGAGTCAAGCATGATAAGGTGTTCAGTGATATTCTGCCAGGTAGACCTCCAGACAGGGGCATAGAGCACATTATAGAGCTCGAGGAGGGCGCTAAGCCCATAATGATAACTCCTTACAAGCATCCTAAGAGATTGAAGGATGAGATAGAAAAGACAATAAAGGAGTTACTTGCTATGGGTCACATTCGGCCTAGCAAGTCACCATTTGCTTCTTCAGTTGTATTGGTAAAGAAGAAGGATGGAACATTGCGCATGTGTATTGATTATAGAGTCCTGAATAAGAGGACGATCAAAAACAGGTATCCGATACCACGGATTGACGAGCTTATTGATGAGCTCTATGGTGCCTGTTACTTTACCAAAATTGATTTACAGTCAGGTTATCATCAGATCAGGGTCCGTGAGCAGGACATAGAGAAGACTGCTTTCCGATGTCATTGTGGGCACTTCGAGTTCGTAGTGATGCCATTTGAGCTCACTAATGCGCCAGTGACTTTTCAGTCTACGATGAACAGGGTTTTTCATTCTTTGCTGAGGAGATTTGTGTTAGTCTTCTTCGATGATATCCTTATATACAGCAGGACATGGCAGGAGCACTTGGCTCACCTGGAGACCGTGTTGAGTATTCTGGAGAAGGAGTCCTTGTACGCCAAGGAATCCAAGTGTGATTTAGGGATGACCGAATTGCTATATCTAGGTCACATTATCAGTGCAGATGGAGTGCGTATGGATCCTGAAAAGATCCGCGCCATTATTGATTGGCCTACATCGGCAAACCTGACACAGTTGAGAGGGTTTCTCGGTTTGTGTGGATTCTACCATAGATTCGTGAATGGTTATTCACGACATGCAGCCCCTATGACAGATTTACTGAAGAAGGGTGCATTTATTTGGACTCCTGAGGCACAAGAATGCTTTATGAAGTTTAAGGAGTTGATGACCACATGCCATGTTTTGGCACTACCTGACTTTTTGAAGCCTTTCGAGCTTCAGTGCGATGCATCAGGTGAGGGCATTGGTGCGGTGCTTATGCAGGACAAGCACCCGATTGTGTATGAGAGCCGCAAGCTCAGAGGGCCAGAGAGACTTTACAGCATATATGATAAGGAGATGCTCGCTATCATGCATGCTTTGGCAAAATTCAGGCAGTATTTCGTTGGCAGCAAATTTTGCATAAAAACTCACCATAACAGTTTGAGACATGTTGATGTGATTTTCGTGACCGCACCAAACAGCAGAACAAAAATAGTTTAGGGCTACTCTGTTCTCTCTTGATCAAAGTATTTCGTGTGCTAAGATTGCGAGATAGATCACACGTTCAACTCCAAGGTTCCTTAAGTGCGAATAGACCCAGTTTGGTTGATGTGTATTGCTGTGTTCTTACGAGGGGACTTACACAATTGTTCAGATTTCTTGCAGTTAGCAGCTAATGTATGATTTTGAAGGGGATTCTTGCGTGTATGATTTGGCAATGTAGCTTGTTTTCCTAAAACTAATCAGAAATGTGCGGAAAGTAAAAGAGTTTATGGCCTAAGAAACTTATATCATATTCTAAATGCAGGATATGTGGAGCTTCGTTTCAATAGACTTCAACCAGATTTCACCTAGCCTCACGTCGGACAGCCTCAGTAAAATCGGTGCAATCTTCAAGGGGATAGCAAAAGATGTTCAAGTTATAATTTAACATACATACACCATCAAAACGACGCATATAAGCATGTAAACCACAACCAAAGTTAAACTCAAGATAATGTCCAGTTGACCACGCAAGGCAGACTTATCATCAACAAGCCGCTAGTGGTATGGAATAAAGTGAAGCTACCTCAATAAAACACCACACATCAAAGTAAACTATTTGCATGAAAATTACGCTACTTGGATACGAAAGGAAGAAGAGACCTTGCTAGCTATTCATGACAAGACAAATTCCACCATCAATGAAAAGATCTATTATCATGAAAAGTATTACACAACAATCTCCACAAAAGTTTTCAAAGGGAAAACTTTCTTTCTTCTCCACTATGCAAAATGTCTACAATACTCTACTATGCAATCTCTCCAATCTCTAGCTCTAATGCTAATGCCTGATCTAATGTCTAATGAAAAATTCAAATGAGGGGGACTCCCCCTTTATATAGCTAGCCAAGTCCCAAAAGACGGCTAGGGTTACAATCAATAGAGTGGCCAGAATCATGCCACCTCAACCCTAACCCTAAAAACTGCCAGAATAGGGAGTGGTACATTAAATGAATCAAAGATTCCCACTCACTCCCATAAATAGTAAATGTAATAAATGCCCATATTCAGTCTTCTAGAAGATCCGGCCCAAAGAGTGCTGCCCTAGCTCTGCTCTTCCTCTCTCTCCGGGATCATCGCTAACTCCATCAACTGCAAGCATGCCTCAACTTCCTAATCGGGAAACTGCGGGAACACACCTAACGAAACTCAAACACTATGACTCGAATGCTTGAGCTCAGAGATTTTCTCCAAGCCATCACAGTCCTCCGCGTACTGATCAGTGGAGAGCATGATTTCAAATCAATTTGTACAGTTATTCATTATCGGCAAGAAAGGCACCACAAACCCCTCAAATTATCAATACTTATCCATCCGATTCAACAATAGCAAATAATATGTAATAAAATTTCAGTATTCTCAACCCATTATGATATTGGCCATATTTTGCACTTATCAATCCGGCTGTGATCGGCTAGCTTGAGGTTTCAAGAATACCACCTAGAGAATCATACCGAATTCTCATGAATGTACTCCATCAATCAGCAACGCCATGTCACCGCCTGCATACCGAATAATTCTTATCTGATAGACATGACGCCCAGCATCCAACGATCCATCCATGCCAAAATACTAGAGGCCTGCTGAAAAGCAAAAGCAAGGTCCTCCATAAACTTCTCAGTCTCGGCACGAACTCCTGTGACCCATTTATCTACCTCCTGTGCCATCCTCCCCAACTCTACCAAGCCGCTGATCGACTCTCTAGGTACATCCGCTGGAGGTTCTATCACTGGAATATCCTGCCCTCGAGAATAAGATAACTGCTTTACATATCCAATTAAGGCCTTGTGTTCTCTTTTCAACTTCTTATACTTCCCTTCTTTCTTGAATAATCTATCTTTGAGGGCAAGGAAGGAGTTATCACACTCCTCCAGCACAATCCGTGGAAAGGACCAGAAGGCCCACAGTAGTGCAGTGACCACATAATTCGTGCATCGCTTTTCATTCCGGGTCACAAGCACTTAACCTCGCGCATGCCATGGAAGGGCAGAGCCATCCTCATATATCTCTCAAAATTTTCTTGCTTTCTTGTGAGGTGCACCGATCCTGCCTCGAAATCCTCCATCTGACCGCTGGATCAAGCTCACCGGGCTTCTTTTCCCATTCGCCATCTTTGCCAATCACATCATACCGTATGTCGGGCGATGCTGCCCTCGCGTCTCCACTTAACCTGCCCAACTTTCTGTCATTCGCCAGCCCATCGTCTCATGTCGGAGTGTCACCCGACACTATATCATCATCATCGTTCATGGCCACCTCTAACTCCTGCTGAAACTGAGGGTCAATAATAGTCCCCTCATCATCCTGCTGATCAACCCTAACAGGTGCGTTGACGCTCTGGCCAACTGACTCCCTCTATGGAGGCTGAATATCATCCTGTACTGCCTGTACCTGATTCAATGTATTTCTTTGATCAGCAAACAAAGAAACCTCCTGTATACTTGGAGAACGTGTCTCCAAAGGTGATGCAACTGTAATTCATGGAGGCTCTGGCTGAGTAGGCTCCTGTCGAACTATCTCTTTCTTCCTGGGCTCTGGACCTCGTGTAGTCTATTTCTTTCTGCCTGTGGTGGGTGTCCTGTGATCTCCCATCAAATTGTAAGTCAAGGCAATTGACCTACTTTTCAACCTGTTTACACGCCTATCAACCCAAGCTTTGGTGAATGTCAAGACTGGGATAGAAAGGGTGTCCAAATCAGCAATCTCAGGCTCTGACCAATCGGGAGGCGGAAGTGGAGTATCCCTAACTGCTGCATAATCCGGATGAACAACATCCATATCCTCATTGGCCTGGTCCAGAACCGGAACAACCTCACACTCCCTGATCAGAGTAATAGGCAACCGAGAAAACATCCTTTTCCTCACTTCAATCTCATCTGCTGCATCAGCCCAATAATCCTCTATGGTGGCCTTATGCTTAAACTCCTCTGATAGTACCCACTTGATGTTATGATGTGGATCGTAGTGCTGTCGGCTAGTATGATATGAAAAATGATAAAACTGGAGTTCACTTTCAGCTTCCCTAGCTGCCTGCATTGAAGGACACACCTCATCCGAGTTGCCCATTACAATTGGAAATTCTATTCCTCCCTTCTTCTTTTTCTTTTGAATTTTATCAAAGGCAAGCAGTTGCCTAGATATTTATAGCATTAAAACTCTATCTGTTGGGTACTTAGGCAGCCTATATGGGTATGATGAGAAACCTTGCAGCCTAACGTAAGAAAATCTCGGAAATTGTATGAACCAACACCCATACTTTTCAATTAATTCTTGGGCCTCCCTTCTTCTTCTGTGATGTAACCGCTCCTGAAGCAGCCTCGTGATATACATGGTGAAGGAATCGTTGACACGCGTGTAGTGGGTTGTGCTTGCCAGATGCAACTGTGGAGAGGCATCATATATTTTAAACTGGTGGGAGCCACAACCAACAGGTTCCTTATAACAGATCCCCCTATACTTCGTCATCCGTGCCAACATGTAGATAATGTAGGAGCTCATGTAAAATGTCTTCATTCTTCGGAGGCCCAGGAGTTGCTCATGTAGATTATCACTTATCATTTCGGCCCAATTGACATAGTCTTTTCCAGCACGTAGATTGATGCGTGGTAAACATCCACAAGCTCCAAAATGAAGTGGATCGTGCACAACCACTAACCCTCGCCAAAGATCATGATGAGATCACAAATACTTGTTTCAAGGCATCCAATGATCTGCTTTTGCAAATTCTCGCTCGAGAAGCTAGGAGCATCATCCAGTAAGCACTGTCTCCGCACGCCGCCAGCATACAGATCCGCCCGCCGCTCCTCTTTGCAGATTGCAACCGCGTTCGCGCACCGATCCCGAAAGTCACCGATGGCTGCTTCAGCAGATTACAGCACTTGGTCATCTGTGACGTGATCGGTCAAGGATCCTTCTCGTAGTACCAGCACATACTCCATCATCAGCTCCGAGCATTGAATGTCGTGAAACCAGCAGTCAATACAAATCCGCTCGAATTATTGTGTGAAAGTTGAGTTGAATAATGATGCGACTATAATTCCAAAGACGCTAAGCGTTCTAGGTTGACAGAGCCAGTTGAAGCGTCTCAACTCGGCTCCAACTTTGAAATAAACTTCTTTGATTCCGCATGAACGTTTTACTCAGCTCTTTCTTGATTGCAAAATTACTGGATGCACCATTGTCTTTTCCATTCGTCCTTGCCTCAGCCATCTGCAAACAATGAACATTCATCAGCAATTTAGTTTATAAAATAAATGAGACATTGCATAGGGGCTGCATTCGACTTCTAGAAGCTGCAATAACTCTCATGTTTGCAAACCTCAGCTTCTTCTCTAATAAATTCGAGCCTCAACACTTAGAAAAATTTTCTAAGTAAACTTCAGCCTTCAGCACTTTTAACCAATGTCAATCAGCAACTTTAATAAGCTTGTACTTTGCACCAGCAAGTGCGCACTTCACAACTTAGCACCCTTTAATCTCTCAGCAAGCTCAAGGCGTCCTTCTTAGCACTGGCAACCTCAACTCTCAGCAACAAATGAAACTTCAGCCACCCACACCAGCAAAGTCATACCTCTTAGCCTTGGCAACTTCAGCAACAAATCAGACTTTAACAATCAGCAAGTGCACCTTCCTTAACTTCAGCAATTGTGCTTCTCAGCAACTCAAGGCGTCCCCTTTAGCAGCTCCAGCAACTTCAAACTTCGAACTCTTCAAGCAACAACTCACTGCAACACTTCACTGCAATGCTTCAGTCAGAGCAAATCGAATTTTTAGCTGTGAAAACAAGTGAGAAATCTCTTCATTTTATAGCCCAAAATCGAATTCTAGAAGAAGCCATTTTTAACCAGTGCATTTAACTTCCACTACTCCACTTCAAGAATTCGAATTTCCCTCTCTGGTATTTCTGACACTTGTCTCTGGACGTCAGGAATCTTGCTCTTCTAGAAACTTGACTTTGACTGGCATTTTTGAATTTGTTTTCGAAAAATTTAATTTAAACTCATCCTTTTAGTTCACCAGCCGGAGCTCTGTCATATTAATTCGAATTTTAACTCTTCATTACTTCTGGAAAATTCATCTTCGAAGAATTCGATCAAAATCATTTAGGCAACTTACTTCAAATTCATCACTTAGAGAATTTTACTTTGGAAAGTCGTTTTATTCAATTTTGCCTTAGAAGCTTTTAAATTCTCCCTTAGGAAAATTCACAATTTGAGCACTGATTAAATTTCCCACTGAAAAAGTGTCGGCGAAGTGCGGAAGACTTGGAAATCCATCTATTATCGCAAATGTTCAGTACCTAGAAGAAAATTTTCTTCAGAATGTCTCGAATCCATGGGTACCCAACGAACGGGTTCATTTAATTTTTTTGAATTTTGAACCTTAGAAAAATATTATTCTGTCAAATTAAATTCATTCTTCGCCTGTGATCATTCTGTGTTGCTCTAGCTTGAAGAAACTTGAATTCATCTTGCATTATCATCATCTCTGCCTTCATCACTGAAAAAAATTTGCTCGTGCTTCGAAAAAATTTCACCACCTTGAGCTCTAGGCGTATTTTCTAAGAAGAAAATATTTTAATCATCTCTTGCACTCTGAGAATTTTCCTTAGAAAATTTTGTTTGCCTGCCAGTGAGAAAAGTATCAACTTCACTTAGGAGAATTTCGTTTACGCCTGGCACACTTGATTTGCCACTCACCATTTATATTTATTCCACACTTGCAAGGCAATTTTTATTTAAAATTCTAACGCCTTAGAGATATTTGATTTTTTTATTTTGCTCTTACTCGACACCTTAGGCGTATTCTATACTCATCCTTGCCTTTGAAATTTTTATCATTTAGCAAGTTACCTCACTTCATCCTTCATCTCTGACCTTAGGCACATAACCCACTTAGCATTTTATTCTCAACACCTCACACATATCACTCACCACGCCTTAGGAAATTACTCACTTCACACGCCTTAGAAATATTTTCTAACACTTCATGACACTCATCACCCTTGGCGCATATGAGGCTAGGAGAGGAAATTCAAAAATCACGCCTAGGCAACACATCTTGCAATATTCTTTAACACATCACCTTAGGCGCATTTGAGCTTGATGGAAGATAACGCCTTTCACCACGTCTAGGCAATATTTTCACCTCACTTACTACCTCCATTCACCTTTTACCTTCCTAACTTGGGCGCATTTAGACATGCAAGGAGGACGAGTTTCTTTGACTTGTTGACTTGCTTCCAACTTGAGCGCATTTGAGCCTTGCTGGTGGATGAAATTCATTGACCACTTTGACTTCTTTGCCTTTGGGCGCATTTCACCCCTTGAGGAGGATAAAAAGCTTTGACCTTGTTGACTCTCTCCTAACTTGGGCGCATTTTGATGCAAGAGAAGGATAGGCCCATTTAGAGGGGTGAGGAGGATATCTTTCATGCCTTAGAAAATATTATTGCTATCAACCTTGAGCTGGGCGCATTTTGCTATAGGAGCAGGATGATATTTGTTGACTTCTTTGACTTTTTGTGCCTTTGGGCGCATTTTACCCCCTGAGGAGGATGGGCGCATTTGGAAGGGGGTGGCGGATTTCCACACTTAGAAAATTTTTCAACCTTTCTCTCTTCAAGGTGGGCGCATTTTGCCATAGGAGCAGGATGATACTCTTTGACTTTGCTTTGACTTTTTTTTTTTTTTCTCTTGAGCGCATTTTTCCCTGTGTGAAGGATAAACCTAATACTTAGAATTTTTCCTAAGCTTCCTCATCAACTAGGCGCATTTTGCCATGTCAACTGGATGAAGTTCCAGACTTAGAACATTTTTCATCGTTTTCGCCAGTATTTCATCCCCTGTTATTTATAGTAAGTCCTTTCAATTTTGCACCTCTGAAGCTCGGAACGACTTGAAATTTTACACACTACATCCTTATCACCTCATTGTCCT
>VDFB02197853.1:0-34368 GCA_007258455.2 Sequoia sempervirens | reverse complement strand
AATGGGTTGATCAACCATAGGTTTCTTTTCTTCCCTAAGGGGAGGAATGGAAGGAACTATAGAAGGTTGTTCAACCACTTTCTCTTTAACTTTGTAAACCTATTTTATTCTAGGAGGCGTGATGAGATTGTTTTCGTTATCTCTTGGTATTTTTTAGGAAATAGGCAAAGGATCTATCATAGGATGGTCTTAGTTGTTGGAAATGTCTTTAGGCTCAATCATGGTTTTGTCAAGGATTGTAGGTTTGGTCATAGGTTGAAGCATGTTTTTAAGGGATAGTTTTGCTATGCATTTCGCCTTGAAATTTTGGTAGGATTTGAAAATAAGTCTTTTTGAGGTTTAATAGGCTCCATAGGCTCGGGCCAAAAGAAATCTATTGAAAAGTTTCCACGGGAAGACAAAGGGTTAAAGCCACTATGATGCACGGTGAAAATTTCATTGTCAAAGGGAAACGTTAAGCATTTATGCACAATTGAAGGGTCAAAATTTATGGAGTGAAGTCATGGATAGCCTAGCTTCACACGAAATTGGTCCAACTATGGGATGATGGAGAATGAGACATCCAATGTTTTCAGTCCTATTTGCAAAGGTAAGGTGATTGATCCCACTATAGGGAAAGTGAAACTAATATGCATCTTGATCCATGCTTTCAGTCTATCATATGTTTCTTGGTAGAGCTCATGCATGAGTAAGAATTCTTTAGTGATCACATTCTCTTCACAAACAATATCTATTAATATCCTATTAGCGGGCTTATCATAGATTCAACTGGCTATGTAAAGAGGACCATCAGGTGCATGTTTAAGTATATCTTGTAAGGAGAAAGAAATCTCAAGAGGCTTTTTAGGTCAACCCTTATGATATTGATTTTTGAACAATGCAACCAAACCATTGATAGGATTTCATTCTTGTCGATCAATATCCATAGGACTTTGTTGAATTGTGTCTATGTTCTCATTATCCATCTCAACATTCATCACATTAGTTTTTGCAGTTTCGTTAGCTTTAACAAATGAAATATTATGTTTAGGAAATTGGGTTGGTAAATATTTGCAAGTTTTGGTCAAGAGGGGTAATAGACTTATTTCCTTGATCATTAACAACTCCACTGGAAAGATGACTAGAATCAATGAGGTCTTGCACAAGATGTTTAAGATGCTCACAATGTTTTGTGTCATGTCCATTTTGTCGATGATAATGGCCATAAGCATTTGATCTAAAGTTTAGAGGAAAAGGTTTATTAGGATTGGGTGTTTTATTGGGAGGCAAGGTGATCATTTGATTTTCTATAATTTGTGACATTGTGATATGAAGGGTATCAGGTAGGGGAGTGAATTATTTTTCCGGGTCCCCATAGCTAAAGGGTATCACTGCTTTAACAGTAGCTACTTGGGTATCAACATGTTGAGTTGTTTATTGAGGGGGATTTAGTTGAAGGAAACCTTTATTCTGCTTTCTAAAAGGTTGATAATTGTTCTGGTTTGCGAACTCAGACTTCTAAGTTCGGCTAGAGGTGGATTTTGCATCTCGAATACTAACCGAGTTTTGATAATCACAGAGGGAAGTACATAAGTGTATAAAGGAGGGGAATTTCATCATGGTAAACTTATCTTGTATCTTACTTTGCAAATTCTCTATGAACATTTTTTGAAGGTGAGGTCCAGGAACCTTCACATCAATTTGGGAATATTTAAGCGATTGATAGAACGAAGTAAAGTATGTAATATTTTCTTCTTCTTTTTGCTTACATCTAATCAAATCGACCAAGGTCATTTTAGGAGTCACATGCACTTGAAAATGGTTGATAAATGCCTCAACAACTTCATTGAATGAAAAAATTGAGTTTTTTGGTAATGAAGAAAACCATTTTCAAGTAGTATCCTTCAAGGATCTAGGGAAAAGCTTAGCCAAGAGTTTATCGTTAAGAATAAAGTCACTATATAAGGCGATATAGGCAGAAAAAAGGTTAGAAGGATGTCCTTTCCCCCCATATTTCTCAAATCTATGCACCTCTACACCTTGTGGCATCAATGTTTGCAATATCTCCAAGGACAATGGACTACTTTTGACATTATATGTAGGTTGGCCATTTTGATTTTGATTTATGGTGGAATTTTTTTTTGAAGGGATGAAAGAGTTTTCCAAAGTTTACAAGAGGGTCATTTCTTGTATTGTGAGATGGAGGTGAATAAGGTGGAGGGGTGTATGTGTTCAAGGGACAAGTGAATGGAATACTTATTGGTGGTAATGTGGTAGGAGATATGATGTGTGATGCCATAAAGGTACTAGGGATGATAACAAAAATACCCAAGGAAGGAATCACATTGCTAGTAGGTTGCATTGTTGTTGTAACTTGAGGATTGGTATAGTTAGGGATAGAGGTAATTGTTATGGGAGGATGAATTTGAATTCCTCCTTGGCTTGTAACATTGTTTGAGGGTAAAGGACAATTGGTGGTTGAGGTAAGATGTTTTCCAAAGATCTAAACTATGTTACACACAAGGTCAACTCCATCTTAACTTTCAAGCATGTGATGAATGTTATCTATGGTAGGGATAGTAGTGGTTGAAATGTTCTCAATACTTATCTTATTTTTAAGGTTTGCTAAGTCTTCATGAATTTGATTATGTTTTCTTATGGAATACTAGCAACCATTGTTTCAACATGTGTCACACTACTTGAATGCAAAGAGTTGTTAAGGGTATGGTCCATACCTAGTGAACTAGTGTCAACACTAGTAGTGGAAGATCTAGGCAACCCATGATCCATGATGATTGTGCTATTGTGGGATGACATGAGTCTTGAAATTCATCTCACTATAGTATTAGCAATACAAGTAGAAAATATCATGCAAGGGATACCAAATGCAAGATGGATGCAAATGCAATTTAAGCTAAATGCAATGAAATGAATATAATAGAAACTATTTAAAAAGAAATAGAAGGTTATCAATAGCAAACAAAAGCTCAAAAACATAGTTTTGAATTATGGAAAATGTAGTTTAAAATATGCACTGGGACTATGAGTCCCAATGAGGGTTTTTTTCACAAATTTCAAAAAAATTTAAGTGATTTTTATGCTTTTTGGTTTGGATGATCTATAGACTAAATGAAAATGTAGATTTTAAGTCAATTTCAGTGATGCAAGATGCAAAAATGCAACCTAAATGCACTTGCACTAATGCAAGATTTAGAAACCCTAGAATTTCAATTAACTAATGCAAAATATAATGCCAGTTAGATATAGGATGATGATGCACTCCAAATCAGAAATGATGATACATTCTAAATGCAGTTTCACCAAAATGAAAGGTGGAATTTTGTTGTTTCACCAATGATGAAGTAGGGTAAAGAGATCTTGCAATAGGGTTGTCCTAGGGTTTGATTAGAAACTAAAGAGGGGCTCACCACCAAGCTAGGAATTGGAAAGACTAATGAAATGCAAGACCTAATGCAATGCAATATTTCACTAAATGACCTAGAAATGCATGTAAATCAAAATGGAAAGCTGAGAGATGAAAGGTGTATACCTGGAAATATATAGAGGCCTAAATGAAGACATGAAATGCTAAAAACACTAAATTTAATAATGACTATGTACGGCTCATGTACACCAGACTAGGTGATTTAGTCCCAATTTAGGGTTTCTAGGCAGGAAAAAAAATCTAGCATAGAGATCTTTGGAACTTCTGAAATATGTAAATTTGCTTATACTGGGACTTATATACCGGTAGTGACGTATCTATCTAGTTAGTGTTTTCTTGAAATTCAAAGTCTAATTCTACTCTTTAGTGTACACTCTTTCCTTTCCACATGATTTCCAGATTTGAAACTCTGATTTGCAAATTGTAGATGTCAAGTTAAATGATCTTCAAAGCAAGGTGACAACTTTGAAAACTTTGAACACTTGACAACTTTCTCCAAACTTTTTCTTCAATATTTATTCAACCTAGAACTGAAAATCACACACTAAAGAGAGGGGAAAATGTTGTTTTGTTATTAGAAAGAGGTTTTCCTTGGTCAAAGCCTGTTTTGGTAATCAAACCTTGAAATGAAATGAAATAGGAAAAGGGAATGACAAATGAACAAAATGCAATGTTGCAACTCACCAAACCCTAGCAATAAAGTGTTGTAAACATGTATGAAGTGGCTCCAATGGATGTAGATCTTGACTCTTGCTTGAATGTTGTAGATCTTGAATTGAATGCTAGCTTGAATCATAAAACCCTACATCACAATTGTTAGCTCAGAAACAAACATGATGCATGATACTTGAAGAATGCTCTAAAACACTTGATAATTAGCTCTTGAAGACTCTCAAATGCTCTTGTAAACACTTGGTTGTGAACTCAAATTTTCTATAAGGATTCTCATTCAACTTGCTAGGTGTAAAATGAGTGAAGGAAACTTGTATTTATACTTGTTTATGTAAAATTTCCCAAAATTACAACACTACAAGCTGACCTCAGATCTAGGAGATCTAATAAAATCCCGCCAAGAATTTGAATTAAATTAAATTTTGGGCCACATGGGGGTCATACACCAGAAGTGGTGTATGAGTCCCATTAGGAATTAGTTATGTGATGCATTTTAAAAAATGCTTAGAATAATGCAAAATCCAAATTGAGGCCGACTCATATGCCCAAGGTGGTGTATGAGTCCCAGATCACTAAATCCGAGCCACACAACCTAAAAACACCTGAATTATGATTGTATCTTGGTTTATGTCAGTATTATCTATGAAAAATGCACTTAATGAGGTGTTTGGATGCAAAACAAGGCCAACTAGAGCATAAAGAAGCCAAATTATTTAATAAAAGGGGCATTTTCGTCTACCTGCTAAGCTTTAAAATAGTGGTAATGTCCAAAAAGAAGATACATAAGCCACTGGAAGATAAGCTGGCTCATCTGGGATTAGTGATGATTTGTGACAAAGGGAATTACAACCTCAAAAATGACTTCCCAAATGAATTTTTCAAGGTAGCACACAACCCCCGACCTTACTGGGAAAAGAGGTAGAACCTATTGAAAGATCTGGATGATCTATTGGTTGACTTGATTCACATTCCTATAGATGACAGTAGGCCGCCATGACATAAATTCTACTTTGTTCTGGTGAAGTATGATGAGAAGCACAAAATGGGAGCCAACCTTCGAAGCAGGTTATCGGGAAAAGAAGGATGGAGTAAGGAAATAATCTGAGATTTTTGGGTGTACTGCTAGGAGATCAAACAACCCGAGGCCCCTTATGGAAGCGTGGATTTGGATGAACAATTTGATAAATTATGGAATGATGAACACATAAATTCCAACACGAGCGCTGACAAGGATGATGACTCTGGTGAGGAATCTAAAACACATATCAAGAACAGAAAGCAGAAGGAAACAAAAGTGTCATTGGCCTCCACTCAACAAAAGAGGAAGGTGATCGATGGAGTAGCCTAGCCAGGTTGCTTCAAATGTTTGGATGAACATATCGAGAGCTTCACAGACACTCACCTAGACCATAGCACTTGGACAAGAATGACTTAGAAACAGTCAAAAACTATAGAGGTGGAGGACTCCCCACCCATCAAATGACAACACATAGAAGCAATTATCAGAGAGAGTTCACAAGAATTCGCAACAAGCCTGGAGGCCATGGTGAGCCATGAACCATAATCATCTAGACAACAAGAAAATTTTGATCCCTCTTCTCTTACTTCACAATCTTTGGTTGCTCTTGCTGTCTCTACGACGCCCATCACTACAAGTGTTGGCCCTTCCTTTTCCACTTCTGCCGCAATGGTCGTGGGAGTTTTATCCCAGTTCTCCTAGGTTAGACCATTTGTCTTGACTCATCCTTGGTCCCTTTCAACTTTCACCACTGCCATGTCTACATCTTCCATATTTTTTCCCTTTACATCTGCGACCAGTATTGACAACCCTCCTACTACTACTATATTGAGCCCAATTCAATCCGCTCAACAAATGGAGTTTGTCATGACTCTGCTATTGCCACAACACCCGATGAGTCCTCCCATTGGGTCACAAACCAAGATTTGGTACATTCCTCCTTTCTCTCCACAAAAAATCACTCTCCCAAAGAAGAAAACATCTGAGACCACTACCCTCACATTCCCTTTTTCCCTACCTCCCGATGCACCTTTCGTAAGTGGGCTAGTTTAGTCACCTGCCCAATTTATGGTGTAGGGCAATAATACAAAGGAAGCATAGGCTCTCAAAATCCAAAAGTGAAATTCCAAGTATGCCAAGAAGCCAATGAAGTCGTAGGTGTATACTATTTACAATGAAGCTCAAAAATCAATCCATTTTGCAACCATGTATTTGAATGTCATCAAACCGCAAGGGGAGATGCAACCCAACATTTACAACATGTTTTCCATGGGACTCATTCTTAGCATAGCCCAGTTGCAAGATAAAGTTGAGCTCATGGAAGAAACACAGTGAGTGGTAACCATTGACTTCCTAAAGTCTGGTCACCAACTAAAGAAGAAAGAAGAAGAGTTGAAACTTGTGAAGAATAGGGTCGAGGTCTTGATGGCTAAGGAAAAAGTGATGGAAACATAAATTACATGCTTATAAGAGAGAGCATAGGTAGAGAAGAAAAAAATCCAAGAGGAACTTGCAAAGTTCTGGTCCATTGACCCCACCTTGTTTGATGTGTTGTGGCAGAGGAACCAAGACTATCAGAACAAGTTAGCTCTGGCAGAGTAGGCGGTGCAACAAAAGAGTGAGGAGTTTGAACAACAAAACACTCAATTCTAGCAACAAATGCAATAGAGGGATGCAAAATTTGGGAACTGAAGGGCCCAACTGGAAAAGCAGCTCCAAGAGACGAAGTCTTCCCTTGAAACAGAATCAGTAAACAAAAATCAGGCCAAAGAAAAATGGCTCGCCAAATGGAGGACTTTGTTGGAACAACTTGCATCCACAAAAAAAATGATTGCTAAACTAACAGAGAGTATCAACTCAAAAGATGTGGAGATTTCCCTTCTAAGAAGTGCCCCTAAGCCCTTGCTACCTAGCTGAACCTCATTCCAGTGGCTTAGTAGCTATATGTTTCGTATTAGGAAAAGTTCAAGGCCTTTTGCCTAACACTATAGTTGACGCTCCAATTTATTACAGAGGAAAAAAGATTGGGCAGGGAGGTTCATGGAGCAATTAAACAGTTCCCATAGTTTATCACAGAGAGGATTTCTGAGCCAAATTTTTTTCTAAATAAGTTGTACAGGGTCTCAAATGAAGACTTGGCAAAAGTAGGGATTGAGGATCGGAAGGCCACTACCAAAATGGTGGACAGGTTCATCCACTACCACTCGATTATCCTTCATGCTAGCGAATGCACAACCACTTTGAGCTAGACTATAGATAGCATGCAAGAGAAACTCTCCTAGCTAACGTAGACAGGCCTGCCCTCCCCATTTCTTGTAGATGAGTCGGTGGCCAAAGTAGAGAAAATTGTGGTGAAGATTGTAAAGAAGCATTAGGACACATCCACTTTCCAGAGCTTGAGCCAACCCCCTACCATAGTAGATATTAAAAGTGTCACTCATCAAATTGTGCAACTACTCTTCCAACTTGAGTTTGGGGCCAATTTATCTATGATGTTGCCTTACAAAGAAATGATTGACTTGAGCAAAGCATAAGAGAATTTGTGCGACATATCGACACCATCCAAGGCTGATTGGTTGTCTCTCTATGATGCTCTCTCTAAGCTCTAATTTCATCACCCAATGGATGGGGCTTTGATCTACAAGCCAGAGAAAATTTTGGGTTCCTTGTTCTGGAGGAAAAATGCCCCTAGTAGTCGCCAAAAGCTATGAATATAAAATTCTTTGAGTTCCCTTTGGGTGGTTTTTTTGTGCTAAGTACCGACCTGTGCCTCATATGTTTGAAATGCTACCCATCACTTCTCAATCAGGCCTCTTTTTGATAAAATTTGTTGGCTATCACCACGTATTTGCTAGGCGCTCCTCACAGTGATTGCTTCCTTCACTCTTTTACTGGCTCTTGCCATGCTTCCACATGTCATCATCACAGGCACTTCAAGGCTACTTCCCTTCACTTTTTAGTCAGGACCCGTCTACATGCCACATAACTTTCATCCGTATACACTTTTTGAAAAACCCCACAGTCAGTGTTTATAGTAAAGAACGTTGCCATGTGTCTTCTAGCGCAAGATTTCATCACAAAAAGAGAGAAATGAACCATGGGTTGTGATCTACCACCATGTGTCTCCTCAGCAAGGGTTCTATCGAAGGGAAGGATGGAGCGAATAACAAGTTGCGACATACTTCCATGTGTTCTAACTACCTCCATTGGGGAGTGACACTTGTCTGCACGAGTTTTTTCTGGGACCACTTCCATCATTTGTAGGGGATGCATTTGGCTAGGGAACAACCATGTTCTATGGACCAAATCTTTTCTATTGCAATGGTCAAAGGGAATCATTGTTCCAAGCATCATTGCTTGAGATACATGATCTTTTCTGTTACTGGCCCTCCAGGTGGTGGGATTTTTAGCTATATATACTTCTTTCTTCAGAAGAAGAGTTTGGAAGATACAAAAAAATTAGGGAAAGACACCAGGACTTTTGTAGTGCTTTTAGATTATTGTATGAGACTCTTAGATTGTGCCATTGTTCAACCTTTCTGTTTTCTTAAGCTATTTGATAAAACATTGTACTGTGCCCTTATTGTCATGAGTTGTTTATTTGCAGAACTTTTATGATTTTAATACAAGTTTTTTGGTTTAGATCATGTCTTTGACTCCTTTTTTTAGTGAATGTGTATGGGAATTATTTTATGTCATTGAATAAATTATTCAAGTTTTCATATTTAATTTTTGTTATTCTAGGACAATGACTGCCTTGACAACCTAGATGTCAATCCAACCTTTTACCCATCCATGAAATCACAAAACCTTGGCACTATTGCACCTCCTAATCACTTTGCATATTTACATCCTAAAGTCATTATAGGACCTATGGTTCCTCCCTCAAGTGGACCTAGTTACTCTCACCAATCACATTCACAACCCTTCTATGAGCACAAAGTCACAAACATTATTATCAACCTTGAGGAAACATATGGAAAAGGATTCACTATCGTAAGTAAATAAGGTTATGACACAAAACATGAACATGACATCCATCATATTTTTGAACAACAATCAACTAAAGCAAACACAATAGGACTTGGATACCACGATCCTTCTCATCTTGAGAGACATCCTCTTCAACCTAGGAGACTTTCGGATGTTGGAACAATGTGTTAGAATCCAAGATCACCTACATGCAAATGAATACCTGTCACATGCAAAAGACATGCAGAACCAAAAACAATGTTCTAAACCTCTCAGTAAAAATGCATTAAGAGAATCCATTATTACAAAGTGATCAATCCTTATGAAGGAGATCAACAAACCCTAAAAAGGGAAACCCTAGTGTGCACACTTAATAATTAATAATTAATTATTAATGTGCCTAAGTTTAGCTTAAGTAATAAAGAGGAATAAGTGACTTAATTAATTAATCAAACATGTGATGTAATTAATTAAGCATAATAACTTATTACTCTAACACCCCCCCTTAAGATGAACTTAGGAAGAAGCTAAAACACTAGAATAAGATGCATGAAAGCAAAGATGGGTCCCGGCAACGAGGCCTGATCAGGTACCCATTTACAAATGCAAGAATGAGTAAGAGAAGGAAAAACCCAGTGGGACAAAACCCCCCTTACAATGAGATTACATGCTGCAAAGAAACACTGGAAGAACTCTGTAGAGTAACACTGGAACTTGATATAGGCAAGCAAGGAAATATTCTTCTGTATACTACTGAAACCGGATGAGAGTCACTGATTGACTCAAGGAATCATGATTAAAGCAACAGAAAACCCGATGCCACAGAACACTCGAAAACTCCAAACTGGAACAACTCTGGAATCTAAAATGCAGCAAGTGATTATTAAATGATATATTACTGTAAACGAAGTGCAAAGATGCAAGATGCACTCTCCCAACTGCCAAAACATCCAAGTAAACGCCAAACAACCCATCGGGCCAAATCTGGACTAACTGATAAACCTGGGACAGATACAGAAAAAGTGCATGGACAGCAATATAGAGCTCCTTAATACCTTTCCGACGCTTCAAACGAGGCGAAAAACGGAGATCGTGGCAAAAAGTTATGAGCTCGGAAGTCCAAAAACAACATCTAACTTCAAACAGTAATAAATGCAGTAAAACAGAAAAATACTGTAAAATAAACTGCACTACAGGAAAGAGCTCGGAATCAGCTTTCCGGCGATATCTCGTTTGCCCGATTTCGATACCGTATGCCCAAGTTATGGCCAAAAGAAAAAAACTGCTTCTTTAGGGCAAATTAGGGCTAGGAGGGGGCAAAGAGGGCCGGCCGTACGCTGACGTCATGCTGACGTCAGCAGTTCACGAGCATAAATTTGACGGCCGTCTGGCCGTCAGGGCAAAAAATCGCCCCCCCTGCAAAATGAAAAATTTTTGGCCCTTGGTCGTGCATGTGACCGCGGGCTGGTGCTGGAGGGGCTGGATCGATGGCTGGGCGGAGCCCCTGGTCTCCATATGACCGGCGCGGAGCATACTGGGCTGGCCGGGGGCGGATCTGGGGGCTCGGTCGCCCATAAGACCTGGCGATGCTGTGGATCTGGCGGGGTCAATATCGTAAGCGGGCAAGTGGAGGGTCCAGCGCTATATCGGGTGGCCGCCCCGGCGGGTCGTACTGGTACGGGCGGCGACCGCTTTTCTAATCGAGGCTACGGGCGTAACCCCAAAACCATGTTTTACTTTTGATTTTGCATCGAAGAAGCGCGGTCGGGAGGCCGCATACCGACAAAAATTTTTGCCTCCCGGATCAACTGCTCAGAAATCGACGAAACGACAGGCATTTCTAGGGTTTTGGGACGCTACGAACGCAATGGCGACGTCCGTTTGAGCCCAAAGTGAGCCAAAAATTAGGCTACCCCCAGATCTTGCAGAAAAGATGCCTGTGGAAACCCTTGCACCCGAAACTCACAAAGAGGCCATATCTTCAGATCACGAACAGGCAGCTACAGGTCTGGAGCTCTGATACCATGTTAGAATCCAAGATCACCTGCATGCAAATGAATACCTGTCACATGCAAAAGACATGCAGAACCAAAAACAATGTTCTAAACCTCTCAGTAAAAATGCATTAAGAGAATCCATTATTACAAAGTGATCAATCCTTATGAAGGAGATCAACAAACCCTAAAAAGGGAAACCCTAGTGTGCACACTTAATAATTAATAATTAATTATTAATGTGCCTAAGTTTAGCTTAAGTAATAAAGAGGAATAAGTGACTTAATTAATTAATCAATGTGATGTAATTAATTAAGCATAATAACTTATTACTCTAACACAATGATCTTGAATGCTCCTCCTAACTTAAACATTCTCCTTCCATGTGAACAACCATTATCTCCTTCTAATGACAAGGATGTTAGGATCCCTATGGGTCCTCTTCCTCCTATTCATGAACAAGGTGAATCTAGCAAGCAAAAGTGACCTTAAAAACTCAAAATGATCAAGTTTCCCACACATCCTCCACCTGAATGTGAACAGAGACTTCAACTGCTCTTAAATAAAGGTCTTATACATTTACCACGTATGAATAGGTTGGTTATTCATTTGAAAGACTCTAACATACCATTTTTCAAATATCATCACATCCTTGGACATCACACTGAAGAATGTTAGACATTGAAGGAAATATTGGATAAGTATCACTTCATGGATACCGATTGTTTCCGCGTCATACCTTAAAGCAACCAAATCCCATTATCATGCCATAGTTGTAGAATTCCCTATTCTCACTACTACATGATCCTTTCACATCACCCACCTTGGATCATTCTTGCCTCTACACTTTGTGGAGGGCAAGACATTGTTAGCCTTGTCCTTGTAATGTACTTTTCTTTGTCTCTTAACTATGTTATTCCTTTTCCGCTTATCTATTTAAGATTGAGAAACCAATAACTTAGTTAATGGTTGACTTACATTTGCATTACTTGTCCCTTTTTCCTTTTATTTTTATGTGTATCATGTTCCCCCGTATTGTGTGTTTGATGTTCTCTCTCTTTGTACACTTCTTCTATTCATACCTCTATTCTTCTATTCACCCTATGTCTCTTCCATGTTGACCCAAAAGGTCCATGTCTTTTTCTCTTTTTGTTTTGTGTTCTCCTTTTGGGGATGATGCAGAGCATAGAGACGATCTATGTCTCTTCTATGTTGACCCACAAGGTCTTTTTCTTTTTCACTTTTGTTTTGTGTTTTCCTTTTGGGGATGACGCAAGACATCGAGACCAAAATTTCTCCTTCATGTTGACCCAAAAAAAAATTCATTTTCTTTTTCCTTTTTGTTTTCTTTATTTTTGCTTGTGTTTTCCTTTTGGGGACAATGCAAGGCGTCAACATCACAATACCGCAATGTCTCTTCCATATTGACCCAAACGGGCTTTATTTTTCCTTTGTTTTTGTTTCTTTGTGCCATTCTTCCAATTCTATGCTTTGGGGAATGATGATAGTTTCAAGCTCTTTCATAAAAACATTGCAGCAAAGAACATACTGATCCTAAATCCATAGATCACTTATGTGTTCGGTGTGCTTTCCTTTCTGGGGGGGAATTTTTTTATTTATTTTTTCATATTTCTTGACATGATGCGGCCTAACTTCAAAACATATGACTTGGCATAGGGCTTTCCAAGTTGGCTCTCATGTCTTGTTTTCTTTTTTATTTTTCTTTTCTTCTCTACTTTAAAGTAATTTCATACAAAATGATGTGTAGCAATTCCTTTAAAGTGGGGGGAGTACATTACCATTAATTCATTTGCATTATTGGTTCCTAGTGTAGCTTTTTCATTTATATGATGTGTTTGTCACTTTGTGTATGACATTGGGTGTGATGTTCTTCATAAGTGTGATCTATCTTTTCCTACTATTATTTGATTGGTCCTCTATTGGAGACATTAGACACAATGTTCCCTAAGTGACTGACCTTGCATAAACTGAACAAGACTCCTTTGAACATATTTTCACATTTTACATTTTACGTTTTACATTTATGCATTTTTACATTTTGCATTCCTTTTTGCCACCTTGCATAACACAACTTGCATGACTGTGGTACCTTTGACTTTTTGTTCATGAAAATTCCTTTTTTTTCTTTGTGGCACCTTGTTAAAGTTATCAGGTGGTATAACTTTGATATGGTTGAGTGGGAAGCCCACCTAGTGACATGAATTTTCCCCATAGCCACTTTTTTGTTTTTGAGTGCATACCAACTAGCGTATGTATCTTACCTTTTTGGGATTTCTCACCCCGTAGACAACTAGTTTCATGGCCCCAGAGTGAGTATACAGTTGGTCTTTCTTACCCCACAGACAACTTGAAGTTCCATAGCGCTAGAGTACACATTCTCTTTTTCAAACAATCAGCCTAGATCTCTTTCCACAACTAGTTGGATTGACGATCAAAGCTTCATCCAATTATTTTCAACACTTTTTTGTTCCTTTGTTCTTATGCTTAGTTTGCCATGGGATTTCATCCTAGGGTCTTGATCATCCCTCTTGATCGTTGTCATTCCATCTTGCTAATGTAAGTGCATTTGAACCCCCCCTCAATGTTCATGGCTACTTTAGTGTGAGTTTGAAATAGATTCATCCTCTCACTAAAGTGGGGGCTAAATGTGCTATAGAAAAATGGCCCCTTGTCATTTTCATGGCCTTTTAGATCTTGTTTCATGGTGTTGGAATTATGTTGCTATGATTTTATGTTGTAACATGGCTTGAACATGCCTTTTTAGGTACTAAAACTCAAAGATATTCAATGTCTTGTGAAGGTGTTGTAAGACATTTCTACATTCTTCTAGACTCTATTTAATGCAATTTACCTAAAAATCACCCTTTTACTCATCAACAAGTCCTATTTTGAAGTGTTGTAAAGTCTTGTAACAAGCTTTCATTCTCTTTTAGGCATATTTTCACTATTTACACCCTTCTCATGCTTTATTTGGTCTCTTTATGCCCTCATAAGTTGTAATTAAGTGTATTTTTGAATGTTATCCTAACAAATAACATTAACTACAACATTTTTCCTGACACATGTTTTTAGGTCCTAGGTGGGACCCATTTTCCATGGGTGGCGAATGAGTCCCCCTTGGCCCCAAATTCAAAATATTTTAAGTTTCCTTTCATTATTTTATTCAAAATCACTTGATGTCAGCCTGTGATGAGGTATGAACAGATACTAAAGCACAAGAATTGTATAAATAAGTGATTTTCATCTCATTCTAAACCCCATTCATCAAGTTCACTTATCCACCTATTTGTTGGATGTTATGGTTGTGTTGCAGATATGTGGTTGTCATTGATGCCAACACTATTAGCATTATTGCTGTGAAGGCTATATATGTCGAGGATATTGAGAAAATTGTTAAAAGGAAGAGTTGTAGGTTGCCAATGGAACAATGAAGGTCATGAAGGTGTTTTGTTCTATATGTTGAAGATTAGTTGTTGTGGTCTAAAGGTTTTATTGCTGAGAGTATCTAGTTCATCTACCAAAAGTTTCAAAGGTCCATGTGAAGATTTGATCATGCTATGAAAAATTGTGTTCTAATAGTATTTATGTGGTTTTTGATTGAAGTTTATGTGATTCTGGTAATTTCTATTGCTGTGGATGCTTCTCTTTTAGTTCTTGTTGCTTGTGGATGCTTCTAGATCATTCTCTATCTTTGTTGTACATTTGTGTTGATTGATACGCTCGTGGTCAAATATTTTTCTCACGTTTGTTCAGGTTTTCATGTTCTTGGCCAACATGACGGTTGTAACATGTTTCAGATCCTTGAAGATTAAAATTTGAATGTTTGGCATGCTCAAGGATATTTTTTTGGGTTGCGTGATAATATTAGCCGATGATGTATGATTCACATTAAAAATTTATTTGTAAATTTGGGCCTACATTGTAAACTTATTTTATACTTTTGTCCAAGGAAGTTGTTGATGTAATTTCATGTTGTGGATAGATAAGGGTGTTTGTTTGAGTGAAGTTATTGTGTACGTGGTGTGAAGAAAAGCCAGAGAAAGAGAAAGTGTGTGAACATTGATTTATTCATTCGATTGTAGAGTAGAGTGTGAAGAAGTTTGAGAGAAGTGTGAAGAATGTTTTCTCTGCTTAACTGGAACTGTAATCAGGCTTGTGTAGAAGTTATTTTCTCAGTTCATACCTTGCGGATCTAATATGTATTTCTCTTCCTTGGAAAATGAGCCCTCTTGTATTTGAGCAGTGAGCTCTAGGTAGTGTGCCTGAATGCATGTACATTCCCATTATTTTTCATTATACTTTTAATAGGGTATAATATTGTGGACTAACATCCACAGTGGTTTTTCCCCTAATAGGGTTTCCACAAAAAAATATTGGTATTCTGTATGCTTCTGATGTGTTGATTGTTCATGTTTTATTGTTCATTCATCAAATCTGAGATTAAGCTAAGTTTGAAAAGTTTAAATATTCTGTGACAACTGATTTACCCCCCTCTCAATTGTTTGTCCTTATTTTTCCAACACTATTCACTCAAGCATTCAAGCATTTTACATCAACAATTCAAGCACTATTCAAGGACTTTGAAGCAGCCATTGACACTACTTCAAACTTGCATCATCAAGGTTTAGGTAAGTTGATAGCACTTGCATGCTATTAGTTTATCTTTCTCTTTCATTTCATTACCTTTTCAAGCGTTTAATTACCAAAAGTGGGGTTTGACCAAGGAAAACCCCTATTCACTAACCCTCAATCATTTTTCCCCTATTGCATGTTGGTTTGCAGCTCTTTTGTATGCAGATTTGACAAGATTTTAGGTGTTGAAGATTGATTTTCAAGTCAACTAGGTGCTTCAAGTCAACTTAAGTCAATTTCAAGCTTAGAGAGAGCTACTTGTCCATTTTCTACAGAACTAACTTCTACAACCCGACAAGTAGATATTTCTAGATCTGGTGTTGTAGAGTTGTCTCCTAATTTTTTAGAAATTTGGGAGAGGACTGATTTGCCACTTGTGGTGAATGAGTCCCTCCTTAGGACTGAAAATATGAATTTTGTCAAATTTTAGATCCCGACAGACATAAACCAACTCCCAACACTTTTTCACCACTTGAGGAGGACTATTTCACCACCCTAGGCGAATGAGTCCCACTGTGAAAAATTAGTGATCTCATCCAGCATCCAAGACATTCTAGGTTCATCATACTTTTCCCAGGTGCACTCTGATTTGACCCATCTCTTTTTGTTTTTCACATTTCATTCATTTTCTTCATTGTTTTTATATCACACTATGTTTTCAAACAAGGCATAAATCTCACTTTTGCATTCATTTTCGGTCATTCAGATTAGTCAATTTCATTTAGTTAAGTTCATTTACATTAAACAACATTTGATACATTCTAATTTGAGTGAATCATTAGCATTTTTGGCCCTATCTCTCTCCTTTTAGGTGAAAAACCCTGGAAGTGCAAGAGTAGTCCATAGGGTCCCAAAAATCTATGTTTCAACTATTACCTTGCCATTTTTTGGCATCAACAAATATCAACTTGAAGTTTGACATCCATTGATATCAATTTAACAATCAATTTTAATTTTAATATCAGTTGATGTCAAATTTGATTTTGATACCAATATCAATATATGATATTGATATCAATTTCAAAATTGATATTAAATTTTATATTGATATATCAAAATAAAAATTGATACATATAAAATTGATTTATTGAATCAACATCAAAATTCATATTGATATCAATTGATATTAAAAGCATATTTGATTATGAAATAAATATCAATATTGAAATTGATATCTACTACTAAAATATTTTTCTTTGTGATATTTTTCTTCAAACAACTCAAACTCTTCTAATGGATAGTGACAAATGCTCCAACAATTCGAGCTCGATCATTAGTAGATTAGTGATCTTCCCTTGCATTTGAGAAGAGCAACTCATTAATTTTTTTCAAAGTATTTTTTAAACTATAAATTAGGAAAGGAAACCCAAAAATAAAAGAAAATATAGATAAAACCTAGATGAGAAACATAAGAAAAACACATAGAATTCTCAAGAAAAAACTCAAAATAAAAGTGAGTAGAAATAAATAATGACATAAATTTCAATATCTTTTTCCCACAAGAAATAACTTATAAGATAAGAAATTACCAATTCCAACATGAAATAAAAATGAAGAAAGATTACACATTAGACATAAGAATGATACGTTGACAAGAAAGGATACACTAGCTCAAAGTCTAATAAAGCTTCCAATCCCTATAGCCTAGGTGTAGCCATGCATAGAAGAGAAAAATAAAATAATTATTATAAATTAACATAAGAAAAAAATGTGTAATCCATGAGGGAAAATTGCACACAATACATTCTAAAACATCCCTTCAATTCTTTAATGAAATCAAAACATAAAGTCTCCCAAAAATCTATGTACAATGTTGATGTTGAAAAGAAATTCAATTACCTATAGAGAATCATAGATGTAAAACCCCTCTTACAAATCCCTTTGAATGAGAAGATGGAAAAAGGAATCCCCTTTCACAAATAATCTTTGTATCGATATGTTTCCATGTGTAACTATTTCTTGAAAATGACCTTTTATTTTTTCTTTTGTTTACATTTTCTAACTCATTAAAATAAATAATTTTATAATTAAATTAATAAAATTGACTTTATAAATAAATAATTGAGTATTTGAGTTGAAAGTTGGTGATTATATGACTCTCAAGGCCTTAAATAAAAAGATGTGAAAATAGAAAAACACATTGATGTTATGTTCTTTCCTGTGACTTAACAAGAGTTTCAAGAAAATAATAAGTAAACATTTGGGTTCAGACCTTTCTACATCATTTATTCCATAATCAAGTAGGCTTCATTAATCTTACATTATCATCCCAATCCAATTATCAAAGAAGAATATGTTATAGAATTTGGAGTACAACCCCTATCTCTAAAATTCTAAAAAATACTATAGAATTCATCCAAATTCTACCTCTTACACAACCTATCACTCATAATATATGGAAATATACCTATATGTGCCATTAAGCATTACAATTTTTAAGTCTCATCTTGGTCCAATCATAGCCATTGAAGGTTAGTAGATTTAATAAGACTTACATGCGACTTATAGTTTTGTTGGACAAACCCAAAGATTGGGAGAGGGGGTGGGTAAATCATTCTTACCAAAAACTTAAAACTTTTTTAAACTTAGAAACTCTTTAACTCAATGAAAACTTCTTAACTCAACCAAAACCCTTAAATATATATGTAGTGTAGGAAAACGTATCCTTTTTTCACACTTAATTTGGGAATAATTAATTAATAAATGAGCTTAATGTTTCCTTAATTTAGTGTTGTAATATATTTTTCATATTCACATTAAGTTTAGGGTCGTTTTAGATTAAATGGACTTAATTGTACCTTATTTAGGATGTTGTAAGGTGTATCTTTAGACTTTCACATTATTCTAGGGCTTTATTAATTGATTGAGGTTAATTTTCCTTAATTGGCCCCTTTAATTCAAATTCAACCCTAATTAATTGCAAATTCCAAGGGATAAAACCCAACATTCATAAATTCCATTACACAACACTTAATTTTGGAAGATGTGTGTCCTAGATAAGTGACCTAGGACCCATTCACCATAGGGTAAATGGGTCCTCACTTAGGCCTAGGACCCTAGTTTTACATAATGTTTACCATTTCTTGATGTGTGTACTAGGTAAGTGGCCTAGGACTCATCCGTCTTATGGTGAATGGGTCCTCACTTAGACCTAGGACGATCCCTCTTTTAAATATGTTTTTGGTAGTATTTTAATGATTTTAAATCTATAATTCAATGTTGGATTGTCATATTTGAATTTTGGGAATTAGTGATAAGATATGTATAAATAAGAGGCCATTTCACTATGTTTCATCTAAGCGATCCTAGCAATTAAAAGTCTTCAAGAATTCTAGAAATTTTATGAGCAAGTGTGATCAAGAGCATATTTCTAGAAGATTATTACAACAATCAAGATTCCATTGTCATGTCAATTATGTATTGCATCATGCATGTTGTTTGAGCTAATATGTTGATGTAGTGTTCAAGATCAATCAATCAATCATATCAAAGGCATTGTTTCTAATCAAGTTTCATAATCAAGATCTACATCCATGGCGACCACTTCATGCTAGTTTTCAGATTTGTTATCCAAGGTTTCGAGTAAGGTTTCATTGTATCATGTTTCATTGTTTCATTGTTTCATCATAATGTGTCATTGTATCATGTTTCATTGTTTCATTGTATCTAGGGTGGGTTCTAATCACTTTCCTATAAGTTTTGTAGTAGATCCGGTTAAGGGGAAGAGGAAATTTCCCTTTAGATTTGAAAGAATGTGGCTATCCCATCCTCAGGTTTTTGAGGAAATAAGGAACTGGTGGAATATTGATGTTTCAGGGACTACCATGTTTAGAGTGGCTAAGAAATTAAGGGAAGTTAAATGTAAAATGAGAAAATGGAAAAAAGAAACCTTTGGCAACATCTTTGGAATCAAATCCAAGCTTCAAATGGAGTTGGTGGAGATTCAGGATAAAATCCAGAGGGAATGGTATATTAATGATCTTACAAGGAAAAAGAAAATGAGGTGCTTGTCAAAATGCATGAAGTCATAGCTAGAGAGGAGGAATTTTGGAGACAGAGATCTAGAGCTCTTTGGCTGTCAGCTGGGGATAAAAACACCAGATATTTTCATTTGTCTACATCAAAAAATAGGGCTACAAATAGAATCTCTTACATTGAAAGTAATGGCATTTGGTTTGAGGAGGAGGATGATATTAGAAGACAAGTTGTCATTTTCTTTAGTAACCTCCTCTCAGCTAATGAAGGAATTAACATTGAAGAGCAAGATTATCTCTTAGAGGTCATCCCTAATTTAATCAAGGAGGAAGAAAATACCGTGTTAGCTGCTATTCCTTCAAGGGAAGAAATTAAAAAAGATATTTTTTTCTTTGAGGGGAGTGAGGCCCCTGGCCCTGATGGTTTTCCCATGTTCTTCTTTCAATGGTTTTGGGAGATTGTTTAAGAGGAGGTTGTAAATGTATTCAAAGATTTCTTTGGATCACGAAGTATCCTAAAGGAACTAAATGCTACTTTCTTGGTCCTTATCCCCAAGAAACCTAGAGCGGCAGAATTTGGAGCCTTTAGGCCCATAAGTCTTTGTAATTCTTTCTATAAAATCATCTATAAGGTTTTGACATCAATAATTCTCTTATTATTGCCCTCTCTGATCTCTCCCTAGCTAAATGGTTTTGTCCCTAGTAGGCAGATAATCGAATCTATTGTTATCATCCATGAGAATATCCACTCCCTTTTGGAATCCAAAACATAAGTTTTTCTTTTAAAGCTGGATATTGCGAAAGCCTATGACTGTGTGGAATGTAAATTCCTACTTAAGATCATGAGAAAGTTTGGATTCAATATCAGAGTTCTTTAGATAGTTGAGCAACTTGTTTCTACTGTGTCCATCTTTGTTATGGTGAATGGATCCCCCTTTGATTTTTTCTTGAACTCAAGAGGTTTAAATCAAGGAGATCCTATCTCCCCTATTCTGTTCACTATTATGGATGAATGTCTTGGGCATAATTTGAAAAGATTGATTGAACAGGGTTCTTTGGTGGGTCTAGGGCCCTCTTCTAGTAATTTGATTTGCTCAATTTCTTGATGATACTATGTTGATGGGGAGGTCCATGGTGACTAAAGCTAAGAATTTGAAAATAATTTTGGATGAGTATGAGAGAGCTTCTGGTCAATTAGTTAATAGATTGAAAAGTTCTCTTTTCTTTTTCAATACTCCTGATCACAGACAAGTCAAGATAGCAAGAATTCTGGGTTGTAGAGTGGACTCCTTACCTTCCATTTACCTTGGTCTACCTTTAATCCTTAAACCTCCTGAGTTCTTCTCATGTTCGTTGGTGGATAGGTTTAGCAAAAAACTTGTTGGATGGAAAGGAGCCCTTCTTAGTCAAGCAAGAAAAATTCAGCTTCTTAAAGCCTCTCTTCAGAATCTTTTGATTTATGCCCTAAGTCTTTTCAAAATTCCCACTAAATATGTTGATTCTATTGAAAAAATTCAAAAAATATTTATTTGGTCAAGGGTTGAAGAAAGAAAGAAAATGCCTCTTATTAGGTGGGATCTTGTCTATAGGCTGAAGAATATGTGTGGTCTGGGTCTAAGAAAGATTAGAATGTTGAATAAAACACTTCTTGCTAAGCAAATATGAAGATCCTTCTCGTCTAATGGGGAATGGAAAGACATTTTAAAAAGGAAATACACGGCTAATTGTGGATCTCTTAAGGCTCTTCTGGACTCTCCATATTTGCCTCGTGGATCTGCATGCTGGAATTACATGATTACTGGGAGAAATATTGTGGATTTAGGTGTTGGATGGAATATAAGAAGTGGAAATCAAGCTAAGTTTTGGGAGGATAGATGGTTGCTAAGGGATCCCCTTATTAACAATGAGAGATTTAACAGGTGGGCATGTATTTGCAAAAGGAATTTTGGAACTCAAGTCAAGGACTATTGGCATGATGGGAATTGGGTGGACTTATGCCAACTTAGCCTAGAGATTGCTCTGATCCACGCATCTCTATTGGTTGTTAGGATAGTTCAAATCTGTAGGATGATATCTTAGTATGGATAGATAACCCTTCGGGAAATTTCTCTATTTCTTCGACTGTTCCTCTACTGTCCTTTTCTGAATCCCCCATTCCCTTCTAGGCCAAAGCATGGATTAGACATTTGACTCCTAAAATCAATATCTTCCTCTAGATCCTTCTTCAAAAAAAAGTGCTTATAGTTGACATTCTCTGTAAGGGAGGATTCCATATACCTAATAGATGCTATCTATGTAAGAATGAGGCAGAGTCTACAAATCACTTGTTTCTCCACTATCCGTTTACTACCGCCATATGGAGTAAATTTATGACTCTCTGGAATATATCATGGGTGTTTCCATATACTATTGAAGACTTCTTCTATCAATGAAAAGTTCCCTCTTTGAATCCTTCTATTCGATGATTATGGGTTTTCACTTTCCCCTATATAGCATGGGGTGTGTGGAAAGAACAAAATAATAGACTCTTTAGAGACAAGGAAATGTCAAAGAACAATTTATTTAAAAACACCTTTAGGTTAATTGTTGAAAACTATAATATCATTCCTCAACAAGAGAATAAAAATGAGGCAGTGGTTTGCACTCCATATGATTTAAAGATAGCCAAGGAGTGGAAGATTAAAAATGATGTGTCCAGGGCTTCTAAGCCTACAAAAAAGACCAGACAGGGGTGTGCTAGATTATTCCTCTGCGTGGCTGGTCTAAAGCTAATTTCAATGGTGCGGCAAAGGGAAACTCGGGGATGGCTGGAAGTGGAGGTGTGATTAGGAATTCTAATGTTAATTTTTTAGCGACGGTGACTATTCCCATTGGATCTCAAACTAATCACGTGCTTGAAGCTATTGGAGCCTTTGATGTGATTTACTTGGCTATTAGCAGGTGTATACACCTTAAAATGGTCACATCACATTGTCTGGTAATTAATTAAATATTTTTAATATTTAATTAAAATCTTTGAATTCTATCTGCGTATAAATAAATTTAAATAATTTATTTATATTTCTTCATTCTTTCATTTCGATTAAATAAATAAGTTTATTTAATCATCCTTTCGTATTCATTTCTAAATTAATTAAATAAATATTATGATTTATTTATATTAATTATCAATAATCTTCGTTTGAATATCTTATTCAAATAAAATATTATTCTTCTTCTAAATATCATTTATAATTAAATATTCTAAAAATATTTAATTATTTCCTCTAATTCAATTCTTATATCTATTTATAATTAAATATTCCAAAAATATTTAATTAAATCTTCTAAATATTTCATATTCTTCTAAAGTCATATCATGATTAAATATTTCAAAATATTTAATTAAATCTTCAATAGTTTTCAAAAATCAAAAATCAAATATCAAAAAAAGCAATAAATGAAATTAAATAAATTTTATTTATTTAATTTGGGGATTTATCTTCAACTCCCGGGAAACAAACTGCCAAAACATAAAATTAAATTTCTCTGTTTCTGTGCAGGCTTGTTCCCGTGGGTTGAAGACAGGAATCCATCCTTCTCTCCAACCTCTCAACCTCCCCCATTTTCTTCTCAACCTCTTAATCTCTTACCATTCAAACTTACCAGACAATTTCATAGCCATAGATTCTTGCCAGCAAGGATGAAGCCTGCAAAAATCTATAAATACAGCTGCCGGGAGCTCCAAAATCATATAGAATTTGAAGCAAGTAAATTATAGCCAAAATTGCATAGTATTCCCAGCATTCATAGAGCATTTTCATAGCAATAGCATAGAATCATAGCATAATAGCAGTAGAATCATGACATTTTCAATTCACAGCCCCTGTACATAATCTAGAGCCCCTGTCCATATTCATCTGCATTTTCACTTTCATCATCATCTAGAATAGTTTTCCTTTGCATACTCGTTCTGCAGCGGCCATTTGGAGAAGCTTACATAATCTGAGAGCCAAAAAGCTTCAAAAGAATCTCTGTGGATAGAGAAAAATGGGACGGCACTGAAGAAGATTTTGTTTGTTTTAATTTAGTTCAATTTCTTTAGAATAATGTTTCATTTAGTGTTTTATGTTTTCATTTAGATTAACAATTAAACATATACACATTTTTGGCGCCCACCGTGGGGCTTTTGCCCCCTTTTTAACATCTTTTTGCAGTTTCTTTTGACTGATTACAGGAAAAAAATAGCGGAATAGCGCAAACAACACGTTTCGGAAGATCATTTCCAGTTTAGCGCATTTGAAGACTGTTACAGCGCCCGTAACACTTATTGCAGCGCCTATAACAAGTTTTGCAGCGCCCGTAATCCTTTTTGCAGCGCCTGTAACACTTATTGCAGCGCCCGTAACGCTTTTTTACAGTGCCCGTAATACTTTTTGCAGCGCCCATAACAAGTTTTGCAGCGCCCTTAAGTAATCCTGCAGCGCATACAAACAACATTTTCATAGGAAATCTTAAAATGGCCGTATCTTGGTCATTTTTTGGTCTTTTTCAGAGCTTTTTTTTTTGAAATGGGGTAGAATTTTATAAGCTATCTAATGGTGTGATTTTTTATTATATTTGACAAAGTTAAAACTTTCAAAATTGCATATATTTAAAAAAAATTGCATGTTTTGGGATTTAATACACTTTTGCTTGCATGCATGTGTTTCTTCTTGTCTTGGTGACTTTTTGGTGAATCATACGGAGCTGGAAAAGCATTGGGATCAATCAACGCCCTTGAAGATTCCTACAGCGCCTTTGAAGATTCCTACAACGCCTATGATGTTTGTTGCAGCGCAATTTTTAAAAATGTAGTTTTGTAATCTATAATTGTAAAATAAGTTAACTGATTCCGACGCAGCCGCGGACAGTTAATAATCCAAGGATAAAATTAAGCAATCCTAGGGTAGTCATCTAAAGGATAAAATTAACCAATCCTAGGGTAGTCATCTAAAGGATAAAACGAAGCAATCCTAGGGTAGTCATCTAAAGGATAAAACGAAGCAATCTTAGGGTAGTCATCTAAAGGATAAAACGAACCAATCCTAGGGTAGACACTTCATCTTTCAATTTAGGCTTAAAATGAACATTTCTTTTTATGTGAAGCAAAATCTTCACTTAGTTTAGAAAATTTTTATTTGGTGCTTAACAATTGAATCTTTGTTTGCTTTGCTTCAACGGTGATAGGCCTATGCTCTCCCCTTAACTGGGTGATCAAAATGCCAAACTCACATATTTCCTTTTATGCATTTTACAACTTTATTAAAACCTTGTAGAGAGCCTGCTCTTGTGGGAAAAAGTACTCACCCAAGAGGAACGACTCAAGTGGGTTCAAGCCAAAGCCAGGCTATTTCGTCCCACTATAAAATTTAAAGCGAATTTGGGGAAACCCTCTTTTTCCGGTAGTGTGCAAGATAACCATCCCCAAAGCCTTTGTTCTAAAGGTTGGGAGGTCTCCTGAGGGAGTTTATTATTGCCGCACCGAACGAAAATCCTTACTACGAACCTAGTATAGTGGCCAGCCGAGTCAGTTGCCAAACATTCTGATAATCACAGTGCAAGGGGAGGGAAGAATCTGCCCCTAAGATACTCACCATATAACTACCAAGGACCGTTTGCTCAGGGGATCCGGTATCCACTTCCGTAACTCTGAGTACGCGCATGGAAAAGACAAAAACACGGGCGCCCCTTCAGGGGTGACACGGCTGTGTGAGTCGACGCAGTTCTAAGATGTGGGCTGTTGATTACTAGAATGACCTACTTGAGCATTTAAGAGTGAGTCTATCTGAAATTGTCTTTCATGTACAAAACCCGTGAAAACATTTGATGAAAAACATTTTCTTGATCAAACACTTCATGTTAGTATAGGGCTTAAAGAATAATTGTTTTCAAAATGTTTGTTGTGTCTTCCATTACATTAATTCAGATAAAGAGATCATCCAAAATGAACATGAAGAACAACAACTGAAATCACTCAAAAAAAAAATTCATACCATTGGTCCAATAACGTTCTCAATACTTTTCCCATGCTTAGAGATTGGAACTTAACAAAATTTCCCAAAAAATCAAATATCCAACAAAAATCCAAGCAATAAAATCAATCCATCCAATTAATTCTTCTAATTTCATCAATTCAATCCCTCACCTCAATCCAATCATTCAACCATTCAAATCCAATCAATCATCATCTTCATCAAAACCATTTCATCTAATCAAAACAATCAAATCATCTTCAATCAATAATCCAAATGCAAGTCACTCTACACATTCTTCCAACACATTCATATCCAATCACATTCATCCTAATCACTCTTCTTAGTCACATCCTATTCATTTCATCCTAATCAATCCAAGTCATCTAATCTAATCATTCCACATCATCACCATCACCAACCTAGTCCTAGTCACCACTTGTCAAAATGGTCATAATCATAAACAAGCCCAATCCTAATCATAAGCCCAAAATCATAACCCAAGGGGGCTATCCCTCTAGGCCAAATCATGAGACAAAACCTAAGCCCGAGATCATCATTCAAGGAATTCCTTTCTCTAGTTCAAATCATGAAACAAAACCAGAACATAAAATCAGACCTCGAGGGGCTTCTCCTACCACCTCTAATGATGACATGAACTATGTTGCATACTTTGAGGAACAAATCGATGTACAAGAGCTTACCCACATGTGTGACACCATGCCCACATTAGAACACAAATCCCTAGCATCCCAACTTCGAAACCTCCTTCAAACACTTCACCAAAAACCCAAACCCCTAGACCATCAAACCATACAAAGCCTTCAAATCCTCTTCCAAAACTTTCAACAAATTAAATCACCTCAAATCCAACACCTCCTAGCTCAAGCCAATCAATTCATTTCCACTTGTCAAATTCAACAACCACAACATCATCCCCTATCCATTCATTATCACCCTTCCGCCTCATACCAATCTAATCCATCCACTTCTTCGCATACCAATGCCACATCAACCTATCAAGCCACATTACAACAAACACATGTGAACTTAATTTCTACCTTGCAACAAGGCCAAACTTCCTCATGTTCTAATGCCACTTTTGACAAGGGGAACACCAATCTAGTTCATGCACCCTATAACTTTATCATACCATCATCCAATCAAAACCAAAACCCTAAGCCAACACCTTCCACCCATACACCTACAAAGGATGTGACCCAAGGGCTACTAGCAAGGAATCAAACATTGCCATGCCATTCAACACATATACTTGAACATGCAAAAGAGTTCACAAACATCATTTCAAGTCCTTCAAGCCAATCATGTCATCCACAACTACTTGATCCAATTCAAGAGTCATCCTCTTCCACCTCCATTCAAATAAGTCATGAGATATGTCAAGAGAACAATCCTAAACATGAGGAAACATTACCCCATCATCCACATAAAGATCAACACCCTCCTAATGATTCCATTCATAACATACCTAATACTATTCATGATCAATCTTCCATCTTTGATCAAGACCCCTTTTATGATCAAGAAGACCATGATGATCCTCTTAGCCAACTTTATGCATTCCATGGTCAAGAGCTTGCCACCTCACCCATCCATGAATCATCAACATCCACTTCCCTTGATGAGAAATATGCCTCCCAAGCACACATAGAAGATCAAACAAATATCTTGGATCTATGTGAACACAATGCTAATCAAGATTCTAATGATCCTCCGTCGCCCACTATCGACCCCATTGCAAGTCCTCCATCATATTCTATTGGTCTTTCCACCCTCATTCATGAATGTTCTTCCTTAGAACAACAACAAACATTATCTTCTCCATTCAATAAAGAACTCATGTCTAATGTTTCACCTACACCTAGTCCCATTGTCCATTGCACACTCCAAAACATGAACCACCAAGGTAAAGGTCTAGACCTTCATGAACAATATATTTTGGAGCCTATACATGTCAAAGTCCCTCCACGCTCTTATGGCCTTGGACCTACACCCCAAGGACAACAACCTAAAGATGTTGGTATTTCCTCCATGCCTCCTAAGTCCACTTTCCATCATAAAGCCTATCATATCCCTAAAACATATGTTGCCATTCCACCTCCATCATCCTACAAATGTCAAAAGCATGTGACCATACACCTTCCACCATCCACTCTACCACCATTGCTTCCAACTCCTAATATCCCTCCATCTAATCTACCTCCACTTCTCCCAACACCTAATATCCCCACCATTCAATCCTCTTATCCATCTATCCATAAATACCCTAACATTCATAATCATGACCAACAAATGCACACATTGTATAAACATGAAGCTTCCACCCATTCCACCATACCCATGGGATTCAAAAGCAATAATTTCAATGCCTCTACCTATAAAGTAAAAAATCCTAAGGGTTCTCATGCCTTAGGACATCAATACAAAAATTCAAAGCAAAATACATTTGAAAAGTTATATAAGCCCATACCTCCAAAAGTAAAGGCCAAAACTAAATTGGTTTGGGTACCTAAGCAAAAAGAAATCAAGTCAAATGAGGCATCTACATCACAAAAATCCCAACCATCTACTTCCACCTTACATTCCCAGTCTATTAAAGAGTCTCAAATTCCTAAGTCTCATAAGCCAAACAAAAATCATAAAAATACTAAGCCTATGTGGGTACCAAAAACACTTCATCCACCACCTCCTAAGCAAACATCTTCATTGCTTCGTACACCCCATCCACATCAAAAGCTTAAACGTTTATCACAGTGTGTGCAACCATTGGTCATGGTTCCCTTCCATTTCACAACAATTCCACATACCTCCATCTCCCCATCCTTCATGCATTATCCTACATATCCCCCCCACCATCTTCCTATGGTCCATTCTTTTGGCTAAGCCTCCCCACTCATCCTTTGCATAAGTCCCATATAATCCCTGTCATCTTCCCTACATAATCTGCATCATAATCTGCTATTCCCCATCCATTTTTACATAAGACTTTCATAATCTTCCATCTACCTAATCCATCTCACACGCATGCAATTCCTTACCAAAATCTATGAGCATAATGACATTTGACATGGTCCATGCAATGACATCTATCTAGTGGGACTACCAACTTTCATGCAACTAGAAACTTGAGTCCCTCCTATCCATATTCCCCTTCTATCCAAAAGTCAAAAAGTCAAGAGAAAAATTAATAAAAGAAGAAAAAAAAAGTAAAGAAAAATCCCTTCGTTCAATGGTGAAAACCTGGTAAACAGGCGCCTTGGATAAGTACCATGATGAAAACCTAGCAAAAAGGCGTCATGTGTAGGTTGATCTTCTATGTCACTTACACTTGGGGGCACAATGTCTTATCTATCCAACCTATCATTTTCATGTCATATCATTTCCATCCTACCTACCATCTTTAACCATCATATTGAGTCTATTCATACATACTTATCAGATTGAGTCCACTTATCCACCATTCTCCTTTTGATCTTGATGAAAATATAGGGCCAAATGTTGAAACATGTCTTGGGTATCTCTTGACATACCTCATCCTTCCAAACAATCATATCATTATCTTATTGTCATAAGTTTTTTTCATGAAAAATCCTAAGTCTTGTACCTAGAATGGGGCATGTTATTCCTATGTCACATAGTCTTTGGAGATCACATCCTTGCTCTCTTATGATGTATACATCCATATCATCCATCCATCTATCATGAGCATTTTATCCTTTATCCCATCACCCACCCTTGCACCTAGACTTGGTTTTCCCCTTTGTCATTGGTATCTAGCACAAAGGCTACTCAAATTTTGACACCTCCAAACATCAAAATCCAAAAAAATTAAAAAAAAATCAAAATCCAAAAAACAAAAAAAAAAAATCATCAGAAAACATCAAAAACAAATGCTATTTGTAGCTCTCCATCTATTAGTTCATGTTCTACACTTGGCTTCTTGGCCTTCATTTTCATGCATCTTTTTCCATCATCTTAGGGTCACACCAGTACTATGCTATCATCATTTGCCTTGAGCGATAATGTCTTACCATGGTTTGATTATTGTACACATTCATTTCAGCAAGTTGTGTCAATACCTAGGGCAAATGTGGGGCATATTGGGGGCAATCAAATTTCAACAGTAAAACAATGACATCGAAGCCAATCACACGCAAAACAAAACAACCAAATTAAACCAAAACATCCAACCATTGATCCATATCGTAGTAGGTTTCAGTTGCGTACCTTATCATGACTCATATCTGGATGATCTCTAATCTGAATAGTGTTTGGAATCACAGTATTTCATTTTTGAAAAATGGTTGTTTAATTTTTCGATATCATTTCTCTGGAGCACACTCGATGATGTACTGAACTAGAGTGGCAAGGAAAGAGGATGATTTTTCTTTGTCTGTTGTCTGGAGGTTAATCATTTATCGGTTGCAAATATGTCGCGAGACGTGATGATTTATCATTGATGACAGTTCCAAACTTGCATCAGATGGTGGTTAGTCTTTGTCTGTTTATGCAAGCAATACTCAGGTCATCTCGGTTTAATTATACCTTGATGCTTGTATTAACTTGCTATATTAAAAATCATGAAAGCAATACTCAGGTCATCACTGGTGCTAACATACCCTTTGATGCTTGTATTGAATTTCAACATTTCAATGCTCTATGATGATACAAAAAAGCACAAATAAGCTCTCCAAATGGCAATATTGTATGGATATCTTGCATGGTTAGTATAGATTGCATTCATATTAGAATTTGCATTTTGCATTTGTAGATTTTCCCAAAAGTTGGCAAAGTATACAATGTCTCAATAAAAAAATCAAAGCTGATCACATGAAAACACTATGAGGTGCTACCCCCAGATGTTGTTGGTCTCACATCACCTGTTCCTACATCAGAAGATCAAATCGTCAATAACATCAGAATATCATACCATTATTCAAATCAAAATGGATCATCAAATCAATCAAATCAATCCAATCAGAATACATCATTCAACTATTTGTTTTTAACAACTTTGAAAACAAATTTATCAACATCATGTTTGTTTTTAACAACTTTAGAAGCAAACATATCAACCGATTTGTCTTTCAACAACTTTGAAAGCAAATTTATCACAATCTTGTTTGTTTTTAACAACTTTAGAAACAAACTCATCACCAAATCTGAATATCAACTGTTTGTTTTTCATCATCATGAAAACAAATTTATCAAATCATGTTTGTTTTTAACAACCTTAGAAGCAAACTTATCAACAACTATTTGTTTTTAACAACTTTAAAAGCAAATTTATCAGCTATTATTTGTTTTCCAACAACCTTGGGAACAAATTTATCAAACAAACATCATCAAATCAGGGCATCTCAATACACAAAATTGGGGCATTTTATCATATTTTATCACAGCAGGGGCAATTTAGGTCATCAATTTTTCATTTCACGTTTTTCCACATCAATTTCTTCATATCATTAGTTTCAAACGATGAATCGACATCTTCAAAATCATAAAAATAAAAAAAATTCAAAAAATAAAATAAAATCAAAAATTCAAAATATGATCGATTCATCGTTCGAGGGGGCATATACCTATCATTATTTCGACAATCAACATTTGGGGCAAAATTCAAAATTCTTTGAAGCAATGCGTAAAACACATCACTTCAAAGAGGGGCAAAATGTATACACCTTAAAATGGTCACATCACATTGTCTGGTAATTAATTAAATATTTTTAATATTTAATTAAAATCTTCTAATTCTATCTGCGTATAAATAAATTTAAATAATTTATTTATATTTCATTCTTCATTTCATTAAATAAGTTTATTTAATCTATCCTTTTCAGATTTCTAAATTAATTGTTAAATATTATGATTTATTTATATTAATTATCAATAATCTTCGCTTTTGAATATCTTATTCAAATAAAATATTATTCTTCTAATGATTATTTATAATTAAATATTCAAAAATATTTTAATTATTTCTAATTCAATTTTATATTCATTTATAATTAAATATTCCAAAATATTTAATTAAATCTTCTAAATATTTCATATTCTTTTCTAAAGTCATATATCATGATTAAATATTTCAAAATATTTAATTAAATCTTCAATAGTTTTCAAAAATCAAAAATCAAATATCAAAAAAAGCAATAAATGAAATTAAATAAATTTTATTTATTTAATTTGGGGATTTATCTTCAACTCCTGGGAAACAAACTGCCAAAACAGAAAATTAAATTTCTCTGTTTCTGTGCAGGCTTGTTCCCGTGGGTTGAAGACAGGAATCCATCCTTCTCTCCAACCTCTCAACCTCCCCCATTTTCTTTTCAACCTCTTAATCTCTTACCATTCAAACTTACCAGACAATTTCATAGCCATAGATTCTTGCCAGCAAGGATGAAGCCTGCAAAAATCTATAAATACAGCTGCCGGGAGCTCCAAAATCATATAGAATTTGAAGCAAGTAAATTATAGCCAAAATTGCATAGTATTCCCAGCATTCATAGAGCATTTTCATAGCAATAGCATAGAATCATAGCATAATAGCAGTAGAATCATGACATTTTCAATTCACAGCCCCTGTACATAATCTAGAGCCCCTGTCCATATTCATCTGCATTTTCACTTTCATCATCATCTAGAATAGTTTTCCTTTGCATACTCGTTCTGCAGTAGCCATTTGGAGAAGCTTACACAATCTGAGAGCCAAAAAGCTTCAAAAGAATCTCTGTGGATAGAGAAAAATGGGACGACACTGAAGAAGATTTTGTTTGTTTTAATTTAGTTCAATTTCTTTAGAATAATGTTTCATTTAGTGTTTTATGTTTTCATTTAGATTAACAATTAAACATATACACAACAGGAATATTAAATACTTATGGCTCGAAGGAGACTCAAAAAATATTATTAATTGCCTCCTAGGGAAGTCCCCTCCATCATGGTCTATCAAGAGTTGGATAGAAGAGGCTAAGTCCCTCTTAGCTAATTTTGATAAAGTTAAAATTTCTCATGCATTTAGGGAAGCCAATAGCATGGCTAATTTCTTTGCTAACGAAGGGGTGAAACAATTAAAGCTGGTCACATGGCAGAACCTCTATGATCTTGGCACTAATGTCAAGGCTTTAATTAATTGTGATATCACGCATGGGAAAGCAACAATTTATTTCGATGATGAAAGTGAATAGGGCCAAGTACTTCAACATCATTAGATTTGATGGGGTCACTTTTAATTTCTTAACTACTAGTAAGAGGTGACACATTTTGCGGGTTCTCTAGTTTGGCTGCAACATTTCATTTCAGACTTTTTACTCTAGTAGTGAGGTTTTTGTGACAATGGGAGGAGATAGGAAAAGGGTGGAGCCAAAAACCTATGAAATGCATAAGAGGAATCTGAAGGTATGGGAAAAAATTGAACGTGGTGGGTTGTTCCCATTCATTGAGAAGCTTCATGGGTCTGATTTGAGGGCTACCAAGTACTTTGAGAAAAATTGGAGGAATGGGAAAATATTTCTGTTTGGTAGGCAAGTTAAGGTGGACGAGAACCTCATTAGAGAGGTTACTGGCATGTTTACTGAGGGAATGAAATTATTTCATGACATAAGGTTCTCTAATGAAGTGGTTATTAGATTCCCTAGGAAAGACAAAGAAAAGACCAAGCTAATATAAGTCTCCAACAGCTACTTTGAAGCAGATACGATTAAATCTCTATGGAGGAAGGTGCTCAGAATCATCATGGAATACATTACTTTGGATGGTAGATTCACCAGGCTCAACCATTTCCATCACAAGGTGAGGGTTTCTTTACCTTATTATTTGTACTATTCCATGAGCAATATCCTGGAGGATCATAAGAAGGATCCTAATAAGTACCCTATTATGCATTCTAGCCTTATTAGGCTCATTTATGAACACTTTCAAAATATGTCGGCCTTATCCAACCCTATGTTGGCTTCGCCCTTAGATGATGAGGATACAGAGGATAGTGTTTGAGAGGATGGTAAGAAGCTTGACCTTGAGTGGAATATTGAAATTCCCCTGACCCCAAATTATGGTAAGAAAACCTGGTAGGGTAATCCCTTGCCCAAGAATCCTAGTGTTGTCAAAAACCCCAACTACTCTGATCTGAAAGCTAAAAACCCCAGCCACTTTGGTTAGAGTGTCAAGCCCACCCAAAAAGAGTCCCCTGCTAATAAACTAGTCTCTTACTTTGAGGATTCCTAGGAGGACTTTTTGGAGGCCCCTAACGCAAGCTAGACCTCTTACTCATCCTTCCTTACTTTGGATAGAGAAAATAGGCTGAAATTCCCTAGAGACCTAAACCCTGAGGACCACTATTCTAAATCGAACCATGAGTTTCTTGGGGATATCCTAGCTATTGCTAGGAATGGTGTTGTGGATTACTTCAAAATAATGAAATGGGCCTTCCATGAAATTAAAGACCTTAATCTCAGAAATAGAGCCCTCAATGGAAAGCTGGAGGATTTGGAAGGTAAAGTTAGCACCCTTATTACTGCAGAGTGCAGGAGGAAGGAGGATAGAATGAGAATGGAGATTGAGGATAATGAAGGTAAATTCAAACATCTAGAAGATGAAATGGGTAAAATGAAAAATACTATGAAAACTATTATGGAGAATAATCACAGAA
>VDFB02197852.1:29233-69143 GCA_007258455.2 Sequoia sempervirens | reverse complement strand
TCGACCATTTTAAATTTTGTACATTTGCTTTTCCTATCATTTGCTTCTTGGTCATCCTTGCAATTTTTTATGACATCTTTACTGAAGTAGACCTTATGCTGGTAGGTTGACCTTTTTATGTTCACCCTAACCTGATTGATGAAATCCTCTGGATCAAAGGCTATTAAGATTTCCTAGGCCATCTTATATTTTTGCAGTGTTGGGTATAGTTGATCCAATCCATCTCTATTAACCGTGAAGTTAGAAAAGACTGGAAAATGGGAAAAATGATCCCTCCAAGGCGAAGCTTATCTACTTCACTCAGTTGCCACATGATTTCCAAAGATGTTATTCTGAAAGGCACAAATCTTGGCAAAATGTGTGGTCCAATAGGGCACCCATAGATTTTGATGATAGTGGAGTCAGTATGAAGATACCAATCTCCCCAGTTATGGTGCACTCCTTCCTCTAGTGTTTTTTCTTTGGGTCTTAAGAAATCCAAGACTTCTTTGTGCAATCTGACCTCTTCCACTCCCAAATGTGTGAGTGATTTTCTCACAAAGTAGTTTTCAAATAATACAAAACTTGCACCATCACAATGCCTATCCCAAACATGTGCCCAACATTGGATTGGGATGGGATTTCCTTTTCCATCATCCATATGGATTTGTAGGGAACTATCCCTTGTCCCACTTCCTGTATACAAGAACATATGACAAAGCAGGGAGTACTATATGAAGTTAATCACTTTATTATTCTTTTTTACTTCCATGAGGTGCTTATGGATGGAATTTGCAATAAATGTTGCAAATTCAAACTCAATGTTTACAAGAGGATTTTAAATGTCCACTGGCCTATGCATGAGGAGTACCGTAATTTTGGTTTGTGCATCACCTCCAAGAACTTAGCACAAAGCATAGTGTGTCCTTATGAAATAATCCTCAAAGGATTCCAAATTGAAAGGCTCCATTTCATTTTGAGTAATTCTGATATATTTCCTATCAAAACCCTTTACTCTATACCTAGGGTGCCAATGCATCCTATAATTGTTCCTATCATGTTGAAACTTTTGTTTCAACAATTCAAAATCAATAGCTTTATAAGCAACCAATTTCAATTTGAAAACTTCAGAAATGAAAGCCTTGTCTATTTTGATTAATTCTCCACCATTTATAGCCTTAACCATTCTTACATTTTTATCATAATTGGCTGCAATGTGTTTAAGGAAATCCACATCCATGAATACATTGGGTACTACTAACTTCCTTAAGTCATAGGTCCATACATTGGAAATGGTGACCTTAGAATTCCTTTTCCCATATCAATGAACAAATAACTCCCACCTTGTGAGAGGCATTATTGCATCTTTGCACTCTGGCATTGTTCACTATGCCATCAATTGCACCAAAAACACATGAACCCTAATCAGCCTCTTTGATGAACAAAGGAGTTGGAAAATTAGGTCCTCGTCCAACGATCGTTTTGGAGTGGAAGGTTGGTCTCTCAGAGGGTTCATGATTCTAATTCAAGTTTAAATTAGGGAAGGTTGTTTCCAAAGCTTTTGATATTTTTAGATAATAGCTGGGGAAATTTAGAGTAGTTCAGGACACTTAAGGTATATACCAACTTAATCACAACCCTATAACAACAAATTAGGTGAAGTTCTTGGATATATATGTACTTGTTTTCTCGCTTTTGAAAACCCTAGTTTGCTGCAAAGATCATTGGAGCTCTTCAATTCTTCTCGACAGATGCTTTAGATGCCAAATGAGTCAAATTACTAGCTGGTTTGTAGCATTTATAGAAGAAATCTCACTAAAGATCCGGTAGAAGCTATCTTGTCCACCATTACTCTCAAATTTCTCAAGCTAGAGCATGTAGTCATTTGTTTTCTAAGTTTGAATGTAGGTTGTTGATCTTTGGGTGAAATGAGAAGATTTGATGATCATCAACAATGACTGATTTGAAATATTTGATGTGAGTTGAAAAGATCTTTGAAAAATGAGCTTAATCCATGTGGGGTCACTTTACATATTATAGAGGATGGGCCACACAAAGACAACTCGAGCATTGTTGACGTGATCATGTGGTAGCTTTCTATAGTTTCGCACCTCAAAAATCTAACCACTACAAAGAGCTTGCGAACTAGCAGTTCATGCTATTGAGATTGGGCCATGTGGCACTCATTGAACTCCTCATAAAGTTATCCTTTGACATGAGGCATGTCAGGAACAATGAGATCAAGCCACGTGCCCATTTTTTTGCAATTCCATAAGGCACTTTGGGACCTTGTTGAGATACCCCACAAACAAGGCTTAAATTTGATGGTTGTATGACCGTATTTAGAGATTTTTGTCGTAAAATACAATCCAAATTTTAAGAAGATTGTATCAAATGAAAGGAGAGATTTTGGATAGATTGTCAAAATTTATATAGAATTATAATGATATATATATTTTATTTATATATAATTTTACGTACACTAAGGTATATCATAATGTTTTAAGGGCACCTTTGAATAGATAACCGTCATTAAAAAATTTGTTGACAGGAAAGGTTGACCATCAAATTTAAGCCTTGCCCACAAAATACCCTTAAAATGTGCCATGTGTCCACATCTGGTCTTTATAAAAGACTTGTAGCCATGAATGACGTTAAACATGCCACATGTCATCATTTCCATAGTTTCACGACTAATTTTCACCTTTAACAATATACCTCCCGCAAAATGATGGAATCCACTAAAAGGGTGACACTTGTTGAGATTTTAAAGATTTTATGGAGCATTATTTTCACAATAAAATATTCTTACAGAATGGAGCATAGAGGTAGTGGGGTCCACATGCGGGGCACAGGTAACTTAAGGATTTTATAAGACGTGCACTTAAAACAACTTGTGTCACTAGGGAACGAAGGGGGTGACGGGTAAATAAAATATGGGGGACACACACACAAGACCTTAGGAATTTAATAGGTTATTTTGAGTGGCGGGTCTAATTAGTCACTTAGGAAAGAGGGGTCGGTAAATGCATGAGGGAACAACCCTTAAGTGACAACTTAAAAGCCAAGTAACTGAGCATAGGTGGTCATCATGAAATTATAACAAAAGTGATTGCAATGCTCCTTAGACTTAGGGTTGTAGTAGGGTTTAAGCATGGGCAAACATTTGTATTAGTAAACCCTATCAAAATATCAAGGTTAAACAAAATTTCAATGCAAAAGACTACGAATCAGGAGGATATGAAATTTGCACTACCACATCTATTTATCAATAGAATTCCATATTCTACTATTAAGAATGTTTATTATTTTCAATGAAAGTTTAGACAATTTATAGTGAATATTTTTAATAATAAGATAATTTAAAATATAAAAGAGAAACATTTTAAATTTTCAATGTTGACATTGTAATAATAATCTTTTATAATTATTATTTTATTATAATTATCAAGTTTTTATTAAAAAATAAAATTAATTTATTGTTATTAAAGATGGTTATATACATTTTTAATTATAATTAAATTATTTAAAAAATTCTTCTTAAAATTAAATACTAAATCATAAATAAATTAAAAATATGATCACAAATTAATTTTCCTTTATATTTATTGATATAAAATATTAGTTAAAAGTGTCATCAATATTTTAATAACTCTTACATAATTTTTTAAATTATAAAATTAATCTAAAAGTTCATTAATTTATTACTTATATTTTCTTAATTGTGTTGAACTCTTTCCTTCCCAAAGTTTAGAGATTACAAGTAGTGGCGAATATTATTTAAAATTAACATGCTTAAGCAGTAGAGCTAGATTTTTTTTTTTAATTTGAGTAAACTAATCTTTTTCTTTTTATTATATGCCTATTGAATAGGAGGCAATACAATCACTTTTTTTATTTGATTAACAATAATTTATTTATTTATTACAGGCTGAAATTCAAGATAATGCGAAACATCCATCGAGAGTCAATGATTTGGTCCATAAGTACTGAAATTGAAAAATACATTCTTTAAAAAAATGTATTGCATTTAAACAATATATAAATAAATGGTTTTGTGAAGATGAACCTAAATTACATATACCCCTTTGATCAATCACACTTTAAATGCCAAATCTACTTTTGGTTTTCCCATTGGAATGGTTGAAGTAAGAAATTAGTTTTATTGTATAATTCTAGATTTAGTAAATAGTTGATAGCTATTAAGAAACATGCAATGAAATTTTTATTATATAAAAAACATTTGTATGGTTGGAATTATATCATATACATTTTATTTTATTTGGATGGACAATTTGATTATATTTAAGTTTTGTTTATGTTTAAATTATATTTGAATGATTAAAGTCATATTTCAAGTTTCATTTTCATATTTTTAATAACTGAGTTAATAATAAAGATATATAAACATATCTTTATTAAATTGTCTTGAAAATAAATTATGCCTTCAATGATTTTTTTAGATTTTGAATCACCCTAATATTCTTTAATAATGTTCTAAAGATTAATAAGTTGTAATTTGTTAATATTGTTCTCGCCTTATCAATTTAAATTCTTCTTATTCAAATGACACTATTCAAACCCACCAATGCACCAATAGAAACCAAATATCATTGACTACAATTTTTTCATTTGAATTTGGTGGTAATTTTCACATATATGATTGGTAATGCTCATGTGATTTGTTAGCAAAATGTACTTGTCTATTAGTAGTCTTTAATGATGTCTTAGTGTACAAAGTTTTATCTTAGACTTACTATGTGAAATGGTGAAAAAGTGAAACCCTAGGGTTTTAGTTTTAGGATTTGGCATTTTTTCACATGGGGCATTTCATTTATAATTGAGGGAGTAGGGGTTTGATGGATTTGGACAAGATATATGATTGACTTATAGTCTAAAAGGTGAGCCAACCTACTCTTGACCAAATATGAAATAAACTTAAGAATGAAATGTAATGGTTCAAATGACCTAACAATGCAAATGACTATTTTGGTGCAAAAACAACATATTTGGAAAATCATGGATAGAAACAGACTACATAAATGGATTAAGTAGGACACTGTGCACCTATGATATAAATTTGGAGCTGAAAATGCTGGACATAGGTGCCCTAGGTGTCACTATCCTTGTAGGAATAATTCAGATATGATTTCACAATCCTTTGGTGCCAGGTTAGGGCTTATGTTCTCTGCTTGTCACACTATCGAATCATTGTTGGATAATTTTGTAATTAAGTTTTCGTGAGTTGAAAAGTGTTATGCTCTTAATATTAGATTACATCAAGTGATGAATAGTCAACTTGTGGCTATCTTAACTCCTAATTAAGTCATATTATCATTATTATATTGTTATTTAGTTATCTAGGTCGACATAAGGTGTCTATAGGGTTATTCAAGTTGTCTTGGGTGATATCCTAGGTATAAATAGGTATAGATAGGAAGTTTTGAGTCCTATTTTATCATTATATTGTGAATTGTGTTCTTATTGGAGATGTTTGGAGGTTTGCCACCTCAAAGTGGCTTGTTATTCTTAGTTATTATCAAGTATTTGCAGCATATTTCATATCATATTCTTCTACTACGCAAGTTATTTCATTGTACAAGTGGTATCAAAGCATGATCTTGGCATAGTAGAGGCAAGGTGTCTTCTTAATATTGAAGGTCATTTTGGAGGGCACATATCTTTCAGATTTTATCAATTTTATTTTTATTTTTAAAGGGTTTTTGAAGACCATATTAAACAAGCTACAATCTAGATTTTAGAGAAATTGGAGTAGAATTGAGCAAATTATTGCAAAATTAAGGTATTTACACAATTTAATTGGAAGGTGCATATCTCTCAAATCCCGCCGAGTTGGAGTCTGATTTCTTGTGGGTTTTGGAATACTTAAGAGAGGATCCTACAATCCAAAATTTGGGGAAATTGAATTAGAAATAGGTGAGTTATTATAAAATTACAGTTTCCAAAAAAGTGATGGCTGCGTTTGAGAGATTGAAGGAGGCTATGTGTACAACTCCAATGCTTGCCACTTCTGACTTCACCAAGGATTTTATTGTGGAATGTGATGATTCAAGAAACAAGATAGGAGCAGTTCTCATGCAAGAGGATCGACCGATTACTTTTGAGTCATCAATTAAAGGGTAAGAATCCACTCAAACCTATTTATGTGAAGGAAATGATAGAATTTAGTACATCACATAAAATAGTTAAAAATAAATTAAATAATTAATTAAATTAATTAATTTAATAAATAAATTAGGTTTTGGAAGTTATATTCTCATAATGAGTTTCATACGAGAAAAATGGCCTTAAAATGCCAATACTTTGTAATAGTTTTTTAGTGTAATGTGAATGATTGAATTTTGATTCGAGAGCAATCTTGTTTTTTCTCTCATTTGAATATGGTATCAGAGCGGGTTTCTTCTTGGACCTCTCTTTGATCACTCTCCATTTATTTGTTTATTTCTCACATCGGTGTGTGTAGTGAAGACCACATGCAATTGCTATTGTTTTCTACCATTCTTGCATTTGTCAACAGGTGAGCAATGTAGACCATGTGCAAAACCCTTTTTGACTTCATTCATTTGCATTTCTTCTTTTTCTCTCCACCATGTTTATTCTTTCCATTGTTTGACACTTCATTTTGTTCAATGTTGTCATTCCAAAAAAAAATAGTAAAATTTAAAATTTATATGTCCCACAATTTATATCTAGGTGTTTAAAATTTGGAGGATTGAGGATTCCAGAATTGTTCATATTGCTAGCATCGCTCCTATATGTTGCATATCGGGCATTCTGCATTTTGCATTCTGTATTCTATGCGGCTAACCATTTCTGTGGATGTCGTCTTTACTTTGTTCTTTAGTTGGTTTCACCGTAGCCAATATTCATATTGGAAGTTTTGGGATATTCCATTGGAGAAAATATAAGGATATCAGAGTGTTGCTATAAAATGCGTGGAGAAAGGTAACAAATGATGGCTTGTGATATCCAAACCTTAGCTTCAACAAAAATAGAAATTTTCATTCAAATGTCATTTTACAATTCCACGCCAAAATGAAAGTTTGGAAACAATGCATGTAAATTGAGAGAGCATAGATAAGGCAGGTATAAAACCAAACTTCCAATCTTTATCAGCATCTTTGCGCCAAAGTGGGAGCCTTGGATTAGGGTTTGCACACCCATCGAAGCAAGAAGGAATTCATATAACTTCAACTTGGGAAAAACAAGAGTTCTTTCAAATCACTAAAAAAATTTCACTGAGGCTCACAACATGGAATTTAGTTTTTTTTTCATGAAATTTACACCCAATAGGAACGTGCAATCATGCTTTAGGAAGGTCTTTTGAATCCAAATGATATGTGCTAGAAATTCCACATCAAAGTGTGGTGCAGGGGCACCATGTTAGTGCATTTTGGTAAATAAGGTCTTTAATAGGTTTTTGGTGTGTTGAGTCCTATTTTGAGTCTAATAAGGTCATAATAGACCATTCATAATGTAATTGGAGTCATTTTAGTGCTTATGGTCATATTTTACAAATATTGTCAAAATGTTGTCTTGTAAAAGTGCAAAAATGCATAAAGTTGGAATACCAACGGTCATGGAAGTTAAAAGGCAGTTTGAGTCAGTTTGTTGGTTGGTTTTGGGTTGTCTAAGGTTCAAATACATTGTGTATGGGTCGAAGATAGTCTCTTGGTGTTCATTTTGTGGAATAAGCAATAAGAAACTCCATTTTTTGTGTGTTTTCGAGCAAACTTTGCTGCTTCAGGCCATTGTATAGTTTGTTCTTTCTCCCAAATTCATGATAGTTGATGGATATGTGAGTAAACAAAATTTTGGTTTTGGTATGAGTTGATTTCATAAAGATTGGAGCATTTTATAGCCATTTTATTGTAGGTGCTTAGATTTTGAAGGTTTGAGGGTATAAAATGAAGATTTAAGCCATTCCACCTGGTTAAATTGCTTCTAACTTGGTGGAATGCCCCCCATAGATGTAGGTTATTGATTTATGTAGGTTTTAGGAGTAGGGAAGGTCGTTTAGATGAAGTTTGCTTGCTGCCCTAGGTGATATTTAATGAATTTTGACTTGAAGATGATGGCTCCAAGTTGAGATTTGCTACAAATGCAATGATAAAGGATTGGAGGCGGTTTAGAGAGCATGGGAAGACCTTAAGTGATGTGTCTAAGGCGTTGGAAGAGTGAAACAAGGTGTGGAGTTGTTAGATTCAGTAAACCCTCATTGTTTCAAGCATTTGAAAGGCCTAAAGCAAGGGTTTTTGGGTTTGGTGTATTAGTGAGTGTTCCAATCTTTAAAAGTTGTTGATTTTGGGGTTTTCTAACCTGATAAAGGTATTTCAAAAGAGATTTGTGATTGGCATGGTGTTTATAGTGGTGATGCTTTGGAAAAGAGGGTTAATTGTAGCCATTTTCATCGGGACAACAATTATTTGGAGGATATGTTCCAAAAAAACCATATGCACAATTTGTACATGTTGATGTTTGTCTAAAAGGGTATCTAAAAAGCTAATTCTTTTGTGGGTTTTTGGAGTATTCTAAAAGATGTGCATGAAAAATCGAGTTTGGAGACCTACAAGGAGAATAAGCAAGAATAGTGAAAAGTTGATAAGATAGGGTTTTGTGGATTGAAGATTTGTTTGAAATACCTTGAGTTGTGATTGTAAATGGTTTTCCTCTCTGCTCTGCATCAAAGTGACAAATATTTGTACTAATTTTTTAGTTTTTTCTCTATGTCAGTACTAAGGGGGAATGTTAGAATTTAGTATATGACATAAAATAGTTAAATAAAATAATTAAATAAATAAATTAACATGTTATTGTTAATTTAATAAATAAATTAGGTTTTGGAAGTTATATTCCCATAATTAGTTTCGTACGGGAAAAATGGCCTTATAATGCCAATACTTTGTAATAATTTTTGTGTAATGCAAATGATTGAATTTTGATTCGAGAGCAATCTCATTTTTTCTCTCTCATTTCAATAGGAAATGCTATCTATTCTTCATGCAATAAAAAAATAGAGGCCTTATCTAATGGGTAGACACTTCAAGGTTCAGACAGATTAAGATAGCCTCAAATATTTTTTGGAACAAAGATTTTCTTCTGAAGAGCAACAAAAATGGGTCACTAAGATATTGAGATTGTATATATAAGAAAGGGAAGGAAAATATTGTGGTAGATGCAATTTTTAGGAAGGATGAGAGAGATGAAGCCTTATTGTGTGTCATTTCAATAACACAAGAAAGTTGGGTGGAAAAAGCTAAAGCCAAGTATCATAATGATGTTGCTACAAGTAATCTCATTCAACAGTTAAATAGTGATCCTAGTATTTTAGATAAGTTTTGTTGGAAGGGAGATGCTCTATGGTATTGAAATGAAGGGGAATAGGTGAGGTAGGTTGTGAATGGAGGTAACGTACCTATTTCCACACTTTCATTAGGAAAAAGAGACCCCCTAGGACAAGATTGACTTTTAGACTTTCAACCCTTAGGTGAGTCAATCTTGATGGATATATTGTTTTCCTTATGATTGAGGATGGGGTAAATCAACCTGAAATGCACTTTTGGGAGATAAATGAAGAATACCAGATAAATGCAATTATTGAATGTAACACTTGAAACATCAATTTACAACCTTAATTTGATAGAATCTAGAAATTTCCAACAGATCTGAGAAAGATATGATTTTATGCACCTATCACAAGAAGCTCCTGCAGAGTCTCCTCTTGGGACTCATTCACCCTAGGGTGAAAGGGTCTTCCTACAGGGATCCAAAAGTTGCATTCACAGTCTTATGCTCCTAGGTCTGCACTCCCGATTCCTCCAAATTTCACAGTCGATAAGTTAAAATTAAATTATGTAAATAAGTTTTTGTGGCTTGACGACAATGTTGACAACTTTGACAACTTTGCAAAATTGCACTTTTAAAATGAGTCTTCAATCCTTCTTCAACCTAATATCTGCAACACACACAAGAGGGAAAAATGTTTATTTTTGGTGAATGGGGGTTTGCCTTTGTCAAAACCCATTTTGGTAATTAAACCTTGTAATGAAATGAAACATGAAAGAAAGGAATGATGAATGAACACTTGCTTGTTACAACTCACCAAACCTTTGAATGAAACCCTTGAAGGACTGAAATCTAACAAATCTCTCCAAGGTATTGATCTTCATGAAATGGCTTGATTAGATGTTGAACTTGATGCTTGAATTTTGACTTAATGCTTGAAACCTACATCACAATGTTAGCTCCAAAAACATGCATGGATGAAGATAACTTTGGCATGATGTTGGAGATCTTGAATGTTGCAACAAATGACTGAGAAATATGCTCTTGAACACCTTTGACAATAATATTTTCTCTTGTGAATGATTGCATATGAGTTATAGATATCTTAGGATTTGAATTTGATAAAAAGATGTATTTATAAATAATTTTCTAATTTCTCAAAAATTAAACATCAAAGGATGAGAATTGCAAATTGAGTTTGAATCATAAAATTCTGCCAAAAACATATAAAAATTGAGCTCCTAAACTTAAGGGGGGCCCATTCACCCTTGTCTTAGGTCCCAAACCTAGGACACACTAATTTCAAGGCAATTTAATCAATGTTTGCAATTGTTTAATACAAGTTTCCCTTTCAGAAAATGGGATTAATTAGGCTTTTAAATACATAATTGGGCCAATTAGAGGTTGTAAGAGAGGGGGACCACCGCATGCAAGACCCCAAGTCACGGAGGGTCAAGATGTGAGAGGTTTCCCTAACTTACCTTAGCTAAGTGCAATGTTTAGGGTTATGAGGATGAGAATGATGAGGACTATGATCTCCTACAAGCACTCTGCAATCCTGAGTTCTAAGGTGGGGCTAGGCGAGTCAGTCTTTAGGTTCAAATCTGTGTCTTAGGGAGCTCTCTGTTTGAAGATGGAAGTGTGTTCTTTGGACGACAGTGCGGTGCGCTGGCGTCTCTAAAGTGTGTTCGCGTCTGTACGACTAGACAACAACAAAGACAAGGTCAAACCTGCTAAAATGACTAACAGCCTAGCTGACTAACTAAAGGGCCAGAATGGCGCTAGCAAATAAACAAAGTATTTTCTAATGTTGTAAAGTAGGAATGCAAGAGTGACAAGGGAAAGTAGGATCTCACTGAGAAACTTGTTTGCTAGCTGATCCTTCAAAGAGCATGTACCCTTGCACATAGAAAGAGGGAAAATGTTGGGTGGTTGTATAGGGGCCTGCCTCAGTCAGACCCCCATTGAGGTGTTTCCACCAATAAATTAAAGATAATACAAACACTACAATGCAGTACTATGCTACAACCAAGTGATAGAGGAGAGGAGAGAAGCTTACCACCTCCACCAAAAGCAAGCTACTTGGGGGAGAAAGAGAGGAACTCAATGCAAATGGTCCCAAACGTGCGCTACCGAAGTGACGAAGTGAACAATGGTGTGCTTGAATGCTTAGAGTGAATGAGAATGGATGCAAAAGTGTTAGAATAGGAGCTTGAAGTGTGCAGGAATGAAGCTTGATCTGTTGAAGTGTTGAAATGCTTGTTGAAGGATTGAATATGAAGAAGGAAGGAAGAAAACGGCCATATTTGGGTCGGTCGGTCAAAGGAGGCATTACTACTTCACTGCTAATGAGAAGAGTAACGCCTCTGCTAGCTCAGCCACAAGAATCTGCTAGGGATGTAAGTGCGCTGTGCGGATGTCTACATGCCACGCGGGTGTCCTCGACAGAAATGCCTCCACCAACGCTCAAAACAGGTACCAAGTGAACCACCAACAGCGGGCTTAAGTGGGATTAAGCCTTCGAACTTGGTTTTCTAAGGTGGAAAAAGGCAAAAAAGGGGAATTGCACATAGGGTGCAAATTCACTCTTATACATTTTGCTCCCACTTTAGCTAGCACAAGTATTGATGAGTGCTCGGTAAAGTAGATTAAGAAAGATCAAGGTTAGAAAAGTATACCTGAACCATCGAGGGAGCAGTACTCGGTTTGGACAACCCAAAGGTGCAGGGAAAGCAAAGGGCTTCATAGCTACTTGGAGTTATGAAGTTGGAACAACAAAGTGTTTTACAGGCCTGTGGACTTGCAAGAAGGCATCCCCCAAGATCTCTCGCATGAAGGAAGCCCCATGGAAACGCCCTACAAGTTGTTAGTCATATAGGGAAGGTATTCTCCATGAACTCAAGCATGAAGAATATCGAAAGGAGCGCTCTACAGGTTCTCGGTCCTGCAGGGAAGGTATTCTCCACGAACTCAAGCATGAAGAATACCGAAAGAAGCACCCTATGGGTTCTTGGTCCTACAGGGGAGGTATTCTCCATGAACTGAAGCATGAAGAACACCCAAAGAAACTCCCTACAGGTTCTCGGTCCTATAGGGGAGCCACTCCCAAAATCTCTTGCATGGAGGAAGCTCAAAGGAAAGCACCCTACAAGTTCTCGGTCTTGCAGGGAGGTATCCCCCAATATCTCTCTCATGAACCTGAGAAAGCAGACTCTACAGAGTCAAGAAGCGGCGACACATCTAACCACAGATAGAACATGTCAAAAGTGGCTAGTCACATAGACCATCAATAAGTAAAACTTTCAAAGGGCTCCCTTGGGAACCCTTCAAAAGGAGAGGGCTCCACTCAAGGGATGCACTGTTTGAAAAGTAAGGTCTAGTCAGGTTGTCCCCAAGCTAGACGCGACAGGGCAAATAGAATGAGCCTAGTCGGGTTTCCCCCAGTGTAGGTGGTGAAAGAATCCATTCATCATAAAAGTCTTTGAAGGAAGGGTCCCTTGGGAACCCACTGTGAGGAAGAAGGGGGGTCTACTCAAGGGACATGCAATTCAAAAGTAGTTGTTCTTCTCAGAGTGATTCGTCATCAAGGAATCCTTTTGAAAGATGTTCACTTCATCAAGGAATTTGAAAGGAAGGACATGCCCCCACGTGAGGGGTATTAAAATTAGTTTCCACTTTAGAGGAAGTTCTTCAAATCCTTTCTTTACAAACCCGTGATGAACGAAACACGTTCTGTTAAGGTTCCGCGTTGAGAATGCAATTCTAAGGTAAAGTTTGTGAAGGGTTTCGAGAAAAGATTCGTTGATAATGAATTCATTTTTTGGAAAACAAAGTGTTAAAGAAGAGCGTTGTCACACATAGGAGGGACAACTGAAACAAAGAAGAGAGAAAGAGAAAGCAAAAGAGAAAAGAAAAATGTGAACAAAGGGCACAAGGGGTCTAGTTTAGTGGGGTCAGATCTGTCCAAGCTCATATGATAATAGGTAACCATAATGCAAGGTGAAAGATCATCAATCCCCAACCAAATTAGGAAGAATGCACATAAAACAAAGTAAAAATAAAAAATTGGGTCAACATGGAAGGGGAGCACAAATGCCCCCAACGCTTTGCATTGTCCCCAATTTATCAAAATTCAAACATAAACATGGAAGAATGATGATACAAATAGAAGAAGGTTCACAAAACAAACACCACGTTTGTATCCTAGCACCAACAGGAATGACGAGGGTCATCCAGGCACACATAGCATGAGTACGGGGGAACACATCACAACACACACACACACACAAGATCAAGAAAAGGGCCTCCTCCTAACATTGATCCTCATAGGGGGAAGGAGGACGAGCCTACAATGGTGGGATGTGAAGAGGGGGAGCATCTAACCCTCCCACAACAAGGGCCAAGGAAGAGGGCCCCTCAATGTCCCTCCACCGAGCTCCTATGGAGTCAAGGTCAGTAATTTCACAAAGATCGTCGACAAGGCCGAGACCTCGTCTATGGAATGAAACATGCATCCCATAGGGGCACCGTGCCTATTCTCAGCAGACGAGGCAGGTTGTGCCTAAGGTTCATTGCTAAGCTCGCCAAATGACTCGAGAGCAGTGACAAACTCAAGAGAAGCTAGGACTGGTTCTGTTACAAGGACAAAAAAAGTCAACACAGGGCCACCTTGCGAGGAAGGTGGACTCTTCTTACGTCCTTCATTGTGAGAATGACCGACCCCTACCTCTTTCTTCATTGGAGGAGATGAACTCCCCATAGACGAAGCTAGGGGTGTAGAGGAAGAGGAAGAAAGAACCGCATCGCATACAACTAAGGTATTAACCATATTCACAGGATTTGGGAAGGGTTGAATATCCGGAATAGTCATCAGTAAAGGTGGCTCCTCTGAAGGAGTGATAAACACTTGTTCCCATTTAGGGTTAGACGCATTCGTGCTCACAACAGAAGCTGAGAGTGGATTATACTAAAGAGAAACAAAAGGGAGGAAGAAGATGCTGCAGGAAGTCCTGGAACAAGAGCAATCATTTCTTCCTCCTTTCTTTGCAAGGCAACCTGCTCGGCTAGAGAGCCTTTCATTGACACTTGCATTCACGTGCAAGGCGGTTTCTATGGCTCTTGGAGTTAGAGGCCGGAGTTTGCGAAAGGACAAGAGGTTCCTGCTCAACCATAGGAATGTCCACTATGGTCATTTCAAGCGGAGGAATAGGTTCCTATACGAGAGTAGGGGGAACAGGCTGAGGAGCGATAGGAGGAGTCAACTAGAGAGCCTAAGTAGCAGGCCTCTTTTCGCTCACTTCCTTAGAAGTAGGAGAAGTAGGAGGCCATGGGTTGAATTCCCTGCGAGAACCTTTCTTTTTGCCATATAAATAATACCACGGTCTAGGAAATTCATTAGGGAGATCTGCGATCCTAATCTTGGGCCTAAGCCAAGGAGGGATCATCGGACTCAGTGGGTAGTCAGCAGGTCTACTCATCCAATACTCTTCCTAGGAAAGGGGAGAGGACAAGGTAGTTCGGGAAAAGGTCTCTTTTTATTTACCTTTGCGAGAAGGAGAGAGAGTCGTCATAGGATTCTCCTCTTTCTTCGGGGAAGAGGGAGCGAACGGTATAGCCTTCTCTTTTCCTTTGTGGGAAGGAGAAGGTGTCGGAGTGGACTTATCCTTCTCTTTTGGAGAAGGAATAGCAGTTGGCACAGGATTCTTCTTATCTTCTTGAGAAGAGGAGGCAACCTATGGCTCTATCATAGGAAGGGTCCGCTCTGGCTCCCCTTTGCCCCCAGTTTTATACTTCACATAGTTTTTGTAAAGTAGGTCTATCCTTGGAGGAAGCGGACTGACCAGGGAGGGCCATAAGTGATCCAATGAATATCCACCATGAGATACCAAGGGCTAATATCCGGTGTCATGCACTACATGCACGACACCCTCGTGGGAGAATTTTAAACATTTGTGGATAATAGAGGTGATCCCATTCATGGAAGCTAACCAGGGAATGCCTAGCTTCACTTTGAACAGATCCGACTCGGGGATGACATCGAAGACTGTTTCAACAATCGTAGGTCCAACCAAGATGGACAAAGTAATCGAGCCATAGGTTTTAAGACTCATACCATTGTCTGTATGGATGGTAGATTTCATTTCTTTATATTTTTCCTTTTGTAGTGAATTCAATACTAATGTTTCTTTAGTAATAACATTCACATGGCTTGCGAGGTCTATCAAGACTCCTATCACAATGTTACCATTGACACAAGAGGGAATGTAGAGAGGTGAAGGTTTGTTGTTCAAGGGTAAATCTTGTGATGTAAATCTAACATTCGATGAACCGGGTGCGGGTGGAACAGTGAAAGTTACTGTGACCATGTTTACATAGGCCTTGGGTTGAGAAAAAAAATCAGTGGGATCAATAATCATGTTAGGAAAATGTGACAGAAACAGGTTTGTGTATATCTACAATTCACTATTAGCCTTTGCCACTGATTTGTTAGTGTTCTGCTTGTTCCCATCAAGACGAATGGTACCATCCTTGATGTAGTCTTGTATTTCATGATGCAACCGCATACAACATTCAGTATCATGTCCATTAACACGATGGTACTCACAATAAGTGTTCCCATCATACTAATTAGGGTAAGGTTCCCTAACAGGCTTAGGGGTCGAAAAAGTTATGATCTTATCCTTCAATAACTTTTGTAAGATGGAAGTATAAGATTCTGACAACTTTGTGAACTTTCGATTGCATGTGAGGTCGTTGTCATCAACAATGGCTACTACATTCGCAACAACTTTTCCTTTCCCAGAGATTGATATAATGGATTTTCCCTCAGAATGAGAACGCAAAGAGGGTCCTCCAAATTGAGCAACTATTTTCTAGTACTCTCGTAAAGTTGCACACAAATGCACGAAAGAAGGGTATTTCATAAGGGTGAACTTCTCTTGCCAAGGCCTTTGTAAGTTCCCTATGAACATCTTTTGTACATCATAATCGGGTGGATGATACGAGATTTGTGAAAAAAGCACTTGATAACGTGCTATAAAATTAGTAATCTTTTCATTATCTCCTTGCTTACATCAGTCAAGATCTGAAAAGGTCATCTTCGGCCCGATGTTTGCTTGGAATTGTCTAAGGAACTGATTTACTAGTTGGTCAAATGAGAAAATAGAATTGTCAAGCAAGGAACAGTACCACTCGAGTGTTGTGTCCTTGAAAGATCGAGGGAATAGTTTAGCCATCAAGGCATCATGGTGGAAGAAGTCAGTGCAGAGGGCATTAAAGGAAAACACGTGTGTCTGCAGATCTCCCTTACCCCAAAACTTCTCAAATTTAGGGATCTCCATTCCTTGAGGAAAAGGAGTGTTCAAGATGGAAACTGAAAATGGGCTATTTCGAAAGAAAGGTTGGAATATAGGTTGGGCAGAGACCTAGGAAAGGCTCACTAATTGGCTCTGCATCTTACCCATGTTCTAAAGCAGAGTGTTCAGAATAGGGTCATTAGAAGATAGAGGCTAGAGGAACCTCCTCCACAACCACTGCCAAGTCCACCTCCAAAACCGCCACCGGTGTGACTTCCGCCAGAGCCACCGCCGCCAGTAGGGCCTCCACCGGAACCACCGCCATGACCTCTACCAAAACTGCCTCCACCAGTACCACCTCCACTACCGAATCCACTGCCACTACCAAAGCCAACACCACCTATTCCGCAAAAACCTCCACCACCAGAGGTGACAGAAGGGGTAAAGCTATAGCCCAAAGGGACCTTATTCACATTGATAGTTTTTGGTTGTTCAAGGATGGAAGGGATACTAATAGAGGGGACCATGTCGACCATGTAAATGGAAGTGGGAGGCATTGATACCCCTAGTTGTCCCTCATGCTCTTCAAAGACCCCTTGTGCAAAGCTAGGGTTGCTCGAAGGAGTGCACACTTCGGAAAGACCGAGAAGACTACTTAGAAGCTCTATGCCTGTTCTATCTTTACCCATCATATGCTTTAATTCACAAACAACCCGAGCAGCCCTACCCATCTTTGGGTTTCTTTCCAAATGGTTTTCTAGGTTGCCCAACCCTTTAGAAAGGGCAGACACATATTCAGCAGGGATTTGAAGAACCTCATGCTCATCCATCGATGATGGCGTGGGAGACGCAAGAGTGGGAATGTGATTGGTTTCGTCAGCGAATCCCATCTCATTCATCGATAACTACTTCTGCGTAGCCAAACTAACAAAAGGACTGGAGAAAAGGCTTGTAGAGAGACCAAGCGATACCTTCATCCTATCCATCGGGAGGTGTCGTACACTTCTCCTCAGGATATGCCCAGAAGTTGTGGATTGGGTTGTGATGCTCATAAACTTTCACAAAACTCAAGAACACAACAATCGCGAAATACATGAGGGAAGCCCCAACACCAATAAATGAACAAACATTGCTTCACGTTGGCTCACCAAAAAATGTGAGGGGGGCCACCACATGCAAGACCCCAAGTCACGAAGGGTCAAGATGTGAGAGGTTGCTAGATAACTTACCTTAGCTAAGTGCAATGTTTAGGGTTATGAGGATGAGAATGATGAGGACTATGATGTCCTACAACTACTCTACAATCCTGAGTTCTAATGTGGGGCTAGGTGAGTCGATCTTCAAGTTCAACTATGTGTCTTAGGGAGCTCTTTTTCTAAAGACGGAAGTGCGGTCTTTGGACGACAGCGCGATGCACTAGCATCTCTAAAGTGTGCTGGCATCCTTATGGCCAAACAACAACAGAGACAAGGTCAAACCTGCTAAAATGACTAACAGCCTAGCTGACTAACTAAAGGGCCAAAATGGTGCTAGCAAATAAACAAAGTATTCTCTAATGTTCTAAAGTAGGAATGCAAGAGTGACAAGGGCAAGTAGGATCTCACCAAGAAACTCGTTCGCCAGCTGATCCTTCGAAGAACATGTACCCCTGCACACAGAAAGAGGGAAAATGTTGGGTCGATGTATAGGGGCCTACCTTAGTCAGACCCTCGTTTAGGTGTTTCCACCTCCATGGACAACCAAGGAAATGAGATAAAGAAGCAATAAAGTAAAGAGAATACAAACACTACAATGGAGTACTATGCTACTCAACCAAGTGATAGAGGAGAGGAGAGGGAAGCTTACCACCTCCACCAAGAGCACTCAAGGTTGCTTGGGGGAGAAATAAGAGGAACTCAATCCTCTGGTGCAATGGTGTGGTGCCAAATGTGCTCTACTGAAGTGATGAAGTGAATCTTTTTCTGCAATGGACTGCTTGAATGCTTAGAGTGAGCGAGAATGGATGCAAAAGTGTGAGAATGGGAGCTTGAAGTGTGCAAGAATGAAGGTTTGATCTACTGAAGAGTTGAAATGCTTATTGAAGGACTGAATATAAAGGAAGAAAATGACCATATTCAGGTCAGTCGGTCGAAGGAGGTGTTACTACTTCACTAACAATGAGAAGAGTAATGCCTCTACTGGCCCAACCGCAGGAATTTTCCAAGGATGTAAGCGCATCGCACAAATGTCTGTGTGATGTGTGGGCATCCCCGATAGAAACTCCTCTACTGACGCTCAAAATAGGTGCCAAGTGAACCACCAACAATGGGATTAAGTGGGATTAAGCCTCCGAACTTGGTTTTCTAAGGTAGATAAAGAAAAAAAAGGGGAATTGCACATAGGGTGCAAATTCGCTCTTATACATAGGCTTAATTAAGAGACCCAAACATAATGTGAAAATGTAAAGTACATTATTCAACACTACATTTAGCCCCCACTTTAGTGAGAGGATGAGCCATATGCTCAAAATCACACTAAAGTTGAGAAAAAAGTGTCAAGAGAGGTCTAATTCTACAATTGTTGGAAAGATAAGACAAAAAAGGTCAAGAAGGATGATCAAGTCCCCAAGATGTAAGTTCTCATGGAAAACCAACAAAATAAAGAGACGTGTGCCTATGTTAAATATGCAATAGCAAGTCAAGATACACAAGCATACAATGTCAAAATTAATGAGAAGAGAAAGAGGGGTGGATCAAGCTTCAACTGTTTGTCTAATCGGTATGAATCAAGCCTTAGTTGTTTGTCCAAAAATATTTACAAGTGGAAACCCAATATCCACTATGCAAACAAAATATACTCACATGGGCTAGTGAAATCTGTTGTCCACTAGGTGAGCCCCAAAAAGTGGCTAATGGGAAATTCATGCCAGGTCTATAGGCTCCCATTGTACTAACCATACCAAAGTTATATCTCTTGATAACTTTGATAAGGCACCACAAAACTAGTCACAAGGCTAGCAAGTTGCATTATGCTAAGCACTCATGAGAAAGGCTCCACTGGCAAGCAAGTTGTGTTATGATTGGTGGCCATAAAAAACATAAAGGTTTCCCTAGAAAGCAAGTTATGTTATGCTTGGTGGCCATGAAAAACATAAAGGCTCCACTAGAAAGCTAAGTTTTGTTATGCTTAGTGGCCTTGATACATGCAATAGGGTATTCAAAGGGGTTTTGCTTAGTTCATGAAAGGTCTCACCTTAGGGAACATCATGCCTAGTGTCTCCAAGAGAGGACTAGTCGAGGATAAAAGATTCACAACTTAGGGCATGCAAGCCGTAGCATCTTGCCACTAAGAGGAATGGCATATGCCAAGAAATGTCACACTCTTGAAGGACATCAAACCCAGTGTCACCACCAAGAAGACACATTATGTGAAATAAGAAGACCACACTTTGAAGCAAAAAATGAGCGGGGATGCATATGCCCCCACTTTAAAAAAATTGCTAAACACCATGCATGAGCAATTACTTTAAAGTAGAAAAATGATAAATGCTACTACACAAGAGATTTATTCAAAAATCCCTATCTTGACATATGTTTCCAAGATAGAGCTATGTCATGAGAAGGAAGGTTGCCCCCTATATGCAATCCTAAGATAACACATAAGGGATCCATGGATTTGGGGTCAACGTTTGCCACTGCTATAGTGATATAATTGATGTAGAGTAGGGAGGATTTTATCAACACAAACAAAATTCAATCAATTTGAAGCAATCTTTTCACCTTTAAGACCCTGACTTGGTGACTTCTCACAATTTCTCCATTTTTGTCTTATAGCATTCCAAACAGTGTTTTCTGACCATAACTTTCAAAAGAAATTAAAAACCCACAAACCACTCATCATTTCAAATATCCTTTATCTTCTACTTTGACATATCTAAAAAGGAGATAGGGTTGTTTTGTAACTCTAACCTCTAAAAATTGTTGCTACACTACAACTAGGCTCAATTAGCCATGTTTTACAAAGCAACCTTATGAAACTCAACCCCCAAATCACTAAATTCTATTCCAATTTTCTTAGTAGGTCACAAATAGTCTGAATCCACAACTTTTGAAAAATGAGACACCCACAAACTCATCAAACCCCAAAACCCTTACCTAGGCCTCTTTAGGTTTATTTACAAGAGGGTTTATTGAAACTATAGGCTTCACACCTTATTTCACCTTACCAACACCCTAAACACATCACATTAAGCCTGCACAAGCATATTTCATCAATGGGAATGGGTTCCATTCATTCTTTCTACAAAACCCTACTTCAATTCCTCCTTTTCCACCAAAATCATGAAGGTTTGCAACTAGGGAATCATTCAAATTCCATCAAACTACCTTCCCTGCTCTTGCAAAGCACATAAACACACAACCTACACCTACATATTCCATTCCACTAGGTTAGCACATGTTTCACCAGGTGGAATGGCTTATAAGTCCATTTTATGCAAACAAACCTTCAAATTTAGGGTTTCCTAGGCAATTTCAAAAATATGCTTCTAAATCTCACAAAACTTAATGAAAACTTATGAAATAAAATCCAAAAGTGAATCTAATTCATTCCCTCAGAAACTCCAATGCATAAAATTTCTACCACGGGCTGTACCAGGCCGTACAATACGTTGGAGCAACAATTTTAAATATAAAATACATGGAAACAGAGTATTGTATTTCAAATTCAAATTATTACATCAACCAACTCTCAAAAAACATTCACAATTCCTTTCTAAACACATCTCAACTTCCCCCAACTGAAAACAACTGACACTTAACATCCCTTACAATTTTTGACCCTTCAACTTCCCATTTTGCATTATGACAACTTTTCCAAGATTTTACAACTTTAGTAAGATTGACCCCCTATGACTCTAATTACATAGAAAATGGTCTATTATGACCTTATTACCCCAAAAAAGACTCTAAACACCTAAAGACTCAACTTTGGACCAAAATTGCACAATTGACAAGGTGCCTCTGCACCAATAATCAAGCTTGGAATTGCCATCATTCCCCAAATAACTCATGAAACAATGAGCACAAAAGAAGAATTACACATAGAGAGAGAGAGAGAAAACAAAGGAGAACTTTTGGGTCAACATGGAAGAGACCTAAATGTCTCGATGCCTTGCGTCATCCCCAAGAGAAAAACACAAAACAAAAGATAAAGGTTATGACAGATAGAAGAATATAGGTACAAATAGAAGAATGCCATTACAAATTCACTTCCTTTGTATCTTTGCACCAATGGAGTGACAAGGGCCATCCAAAGTAGGATCACAAACATATAAATACACGCAAAACAACACTGTATGGGGGATCACATTATGCACATGCAATCACAAATAACACAAATAAAAGACTAGTATGGCACATGCAAGTCAACCTATAGCAGGTCATCCACATCCCAATCTTGTTCATCATATGTGGAAGGTAGACAACTATCCAAAGGGACAATGAAAAGTGTCATACTAGGACAATTCTACCTAACCCCTTTCCCCCCAAGCGAAAAAGGTGAGTTGAGAATGGATGATGATATGCTGCTCCTTGCAAAAGGGAAATATGATTGCATAAAGCCAAGTTTATACCCTCATACAAGGTAGTGAATATGCTATGATACTACAACTACCACATGAAAAGGAGAAAAAACTAATGCTATTGATTATAATGAGTAGGAAAAGTATCAATTTGATGCATATGTAATGAGATATTCCCACATGTAGTATCTATCAGTTCAAATTGCACCAAGGTTGAAAGTTGTCTTAGAAGAATCTTTTGTAAGAGTGTTGATATTAAGTGAAGGTTTTTTTTGATGCTTTTGTTTGTTTTGAGGGACAATAACCAATACCACTATTTTTTTCTTGTGTGTAAGGCTCTATAGAGACACAAACAGCTTGTTCTCTAGCACCACATCCTTTTCCATTATAGCCAAATTGTTTCAAAAGCTCATAACCTCTTACATAAAGTTTTTTCGTTTCTTTTGGATTTGGTGGTTTCTCATTATCATACTCTTCATATGTGGATGTGTAAGTGTTGCTTTCTTATTATTTGCTAAAAGTTGTAGACTCATGTGCTTTTAATGACTCAACTTGTGTGGATATTATGGCAGTTTCTTTCTCTTTTCTTCGTTTGTGTGCAATCTTGTATTCTCCCTTGGATGTAGGTGTAAAATCTAAGGAACCCCAAACATCATCCAATATCTTTTTTTTCATACGTAGGTTCAATTTTTGAAGTTGGTATCAATTTTTTCAAAGGAATTTCCTTGTCTTTCTCAATGTGCAAACAACTTCCTAGGTGAGAGTCATCCTTGATTGTACAAACTGTTACCCATTTTTCACCTATGGACTCAATCAGGTAGGGTAACCCATGTTTTCAGAGGTTCTCAAAGACCAAATGGAGGAAACACTTGCATCAAGATCACATTTTTTCTAACTTGTTTGCTTCTTGTGCAGATATAGGGGAAAATGATGTTTTAATCCAGCACGTGGATTAAATGTGGCTCCCAAGAGGGTTGAGCCCAGCGTGCCTATCTTCAGTTTCATGTGGGTTTTCATTTTTATATTTTTCCTTGTCTTTCCCTCTTTTCTGTTTTGTTTTCTTCATGCCTTTTTCCTTTGTTCTATTGGGGGCGAACTGGAACAGAGTCCGAACTTGAAACTTTTCCAAAAGTTCCAGTTCCTGATTTTGTTCCGGTTCCAGTTCCACCAGGCTTGTTCATTTGTCTTCCCTTTTTTCTCTTTTCTATGGTCAGGGGGTGATTCCTCCCCTTCTTTTTCTTCTTTTTTTCTCCCCTTTTTCATCATCCCTCGTATGTTTCTAGGGGAGGGATTGGAATGGAATCTGAACTTGAAACTTGGAGAAAGTTTTATGTCTGGATTTGGTCTCGATCCCGATTCCCCCGGGATTCATCTGTCTTTGCTTCTGCCCCTTTCTCCCCTCGGTCTCGGTTCTGGTTTCATCTTGGTCCCGCCCCCTCCAGTTTTGAAGGGTCTCAGTAAAAAGGAGTGCCTGCGCTAGGAGATGAGGACATTGACAAGAGGTCCCGCCGACACATGGGTGTCTCACCGAAGGAAGTCTTTGAGCCCGGGGAGAAGAAAGGAGCTTTCTATGGGGTCTTGCCAAAAGAGGGGAGTCTTGCCGATAGTGATTGGCTTGCCCACGGAAATGGATATCAGTCTAACTCCTGCAGCTTGATAAGAGGTCCCGTCGACAGTCCTAAGCTATGCCGATAGCTACTATATGATGTGCTTGCATCAAGGAGACGTGATTAACCTATCACTGACATGTGATTCTGCAGAGCAACCTTTGACCGTCGAGAATGCACGGCGTGAGTCAGCTCGGTGAAGTAATGGCGTTGAATCTAGTAGGTAAATATGGTGTTGTTCCTTGGACATGGTCGACCAGAAGAGGCCATGAGCTGGGGATGACAACTGGAGAGGTGGAGTGGCATTAATGACCATTTCGCAGAGCATTTAAGGCGAATTTGACGAAATCCCGAGGGTGGACACGAAGGCTACAAGTTAGTGCGGTCATTATAAAAATCTGAAGGCCATCCCTAGGAGCGATCTCTTGCCGACATGGAGGGGGGATGTGCATTGAACGCTTCATTGACTTCATTCCAGGGACTTCTACGACTGATGTGTCCAGGCACCGACTCATTTTTGAAAACCCTAATGCAGGGGGCTGACACTCTCTTGTATATATGGAATTTTTTCCTTTTTGTAAAGGATTTCTTGGTTAGGAGACTACTGAAAGAGCATTATTCAGACTTTGTAACTCATTTTTCATATATACTACAGATCTATAACACAGACACTCCTTATTTTCTCAATAGAAAGTTATTTCCTTCACAGATTTTCTTTGTTGTTTTTAGTATTAGTTGTGTCGCATGATAAAATTTTGTGTGATTCTTTATTTTATTAGATTCCTTCAGTACTGGATGCAAAGGATATTATGTCACAAGGTTGATTTATGTTAGTGTTCTCTTTCTATTTTGCATATATCTGTGAAAACATCTTGTTTTCCTTGTATTAAGCATTAGAACAGTCAGAACCTCTCATAGACTCATTTTTTGTAAACATAAATCTCTATATTGTGAGATTGTTTAGCTCTATTGAGATTTTCTTTGAGTTTTCTACAGTATTTTCATATTTTGATCTTTGGTGTATCACCTGTTAGTGATAGGGTTTAATTTCAAGTACATCTTCTTACTCTTTCCCTTATCATTCTTCAATTTTACTTAAAGTATCTTAAGGGAAACCAGCCCATAATTTGGAGGTCCACTTCATTCCCAGGTCACCCACAACCTCAAAGTGTTCCCATGTGTCAATAGGTTGCTATAGTTGATAGATTAGCAAGGGTGCAAACTTTATTTGACAACAGTTTTTGGCACAACCGATGGGACTGAGAGCTGTTTTTTGTCTCAAATCAAAATTATCATACTGTTGTTTGGTATGTGCAGCAGAAATTGCAGTCTTAAGAGATGAATTTTAGCATACTTGGCGACTTTGAGCTCAGTTTTAGCAGTTCCAGTGCATTATTGCTCATGAGAAGAGTGCAGAATAGGAGTAATTCATCTGTTTTTGAGTATTTGTAGTTGTCCCCGCCTAGAAGAAGGGGGGAGAAATCCAAAGGGTTCATAAGACAGTTGTTTATTTTAGAAGATCCAAGTCGAATCTTGTTGTTAGAGGACATACTATTGTTCCTGTTGTTGTTACTAAGAACATCCCAACAACAATGATCCCGACAGTGAGAAATCAACCATTTGTTGCTTTTAACCAAGGTAGCCCACTGAATCTGACCCAGCATGATGAAATTCCTGTCGCTGCCTTAAGAGGTTTGCCATATTTTTATGGGGAGGATCATACCACCCCAACAGAGCATATAAAAGATGTTTCCAACCTGTGTGCTATTCACCATGTGACTGAAGAAAATGTTGCACTTAGATTGTTGGCGACATCCTTCAAGGAAAAAGTCTTACAATGGTTTGGAGGCCTACCTATCAAATCTATAGCCACATGGGATGAGTTAGGCAGCCAATTGTGCAAGTTTTTTGAAGATAAATCAGACCACTTGTCATTGGTGGAGCAGATGTCTACAATCAAAAGAGCTCCACATGAAGATATGTCAGATTTCAATCACCGTTTCTAGAGGACGTGGGATAGAATCCCACAAATGGTAAGACCTACTACTAATCATGCCTTTTTATACTATTTAAGAGCTTTAAATAGTGATATTTCTGTGATGATTCAATCAATGGGAGGTGATACACTTCCTGCAACATATAGTATAGCTGTTAGAGCTGAAAACAGCCTCATATAGGCTGGTAAAATTGCCCCAAGACCGCCTATGCCAATATTTCCTACTCTTCAGCCTCCAACCCCTATGCAAGTTCCTCCTTTGGTTGTTATTCCAAGTGCATCAGCATTTCCAGCACCTGATACCCAACCTAATGGTCTATCAAACACATTTCCAGTTCAGTCTAACGAACTGCTAGAGACTAAAGGCCTTCTAACTACCTTTGGCAATGAGATGGTTAATTTAAGAAAGCAGCAAAATCAAGGTTTTAAACCTTACCAGCTTTCATTTCAGTCTAATTACCAGTAGAATCAGACCAATAGACCACCTTATCAGCCTTATAATCAGGGCCAAAAATTTGTTTCTCACCCAAGGCCATATCAAGCGTATGACTCTAATGCTGCAAACACTTCCAAAGAGCTCGCACCTGTCCAGAACAATTTGGTTCAAGATTATGAGTGGTGCTTTCCATGTAATCAACCCTATAATCAGAGTACCTGTGTAAATGGGATGCTTAACCAAGTCTTGATGGTTCAGAACAATAATGTGCCTGTAACAACTGAAGTACAACAAGAGCAACAAACACATGAGTCTACATTCCTGAACTAGCAAGGGGAAGAATTTTGTGGAGTGGTCCACGCTTATTCTTCAATTGTAGATAATACACGCAGTAAGAAGAGGGCAATAGATGATGAACATCAACCTAATATAGTTAATACCCAATTGAAACAAAGGTCGTACCAGAATCAAAGTGCTCCTGACCCGTCACAAGCTGACCAGATCTGAGTGCTACCAAGGGGCCAACCTTTGGTAATCGACCAACAGTCTGATTTATCAGCCCAGGCTCCTTCAATTAAAGGTGATGTTCTTCCTCCCAAAGCCCAAGTTAAATCTACTACACCTTTCAATATATTGGAGTATATGAAGAAAATTAATGTACCCATGTCAATATGGGATTCTCTAAGTATTCCAGGTCAAAAAGACCTGCTTCAATCGGCCTTATCAGGTTTAAGTGTCTCAGATGAGCCTAGTGTAGAAAAGGAGAAGGTTGTGTTGGCTAATACTACTGTTGGTAATAACAAACAGCAACCTGCTAAGGCCAAGCCACCTCCCTTTTATTTGTCATTAATCATAGGAGATCATCTAGTTCACAATTGTATGATTGACTCAGGGGCTAGCAGTTTAGTCATGCCCAAACAAATTGTCGATAAGTTGGGGATTGAATATGAGCCACTAGAAAAGGGGTTAGTGCAATTGTATGGTACTGCTGTGAACATAGTAGGGGTCACTAAAAATTTGAGCTTAACTCTACATGCCTGTCCCAATTTTGCAATACCTCACAATATATACATTATTGAGTTGCCCCCATACTTTTCCCTTTGTTTATCTAGGGATTTTACGGCCAAGATAGGTGGCTACCTATCCTCTGATTGGTCTCACATGCTGTTCAGAACTAGATATGGCACTATAACCACAATTAAATTGGAACCCATAGCCAAGGTTCATGTTGAACCTTACAATCCATCTCTTATCAATGCCAACTTGTTACAAGTGTACAAGTGGAACAACCTGCTGTTCAAAAGGCTGAGATTCAAATAGAAAGAACATCAGATATTCTTCTTGAAGAGTGGAAACCTCAAGTTCATGAAGTTGGTACAGGTGAGCAACTGGAGAAGGTTGATATTGGGTTCTATATGATACATGAGATTGACTCTTTTATGCCTAATATTGAAAAGGACAAAGAACAACATAGTGAGCAGCATGGAAATGATTTATGGGAGCTATATTTTGATGGCTCAAGGAGTAGAGTAGGTACTAGTGGTGGATGTATGCTGGTATCACCAGAAGGACAGAAGTACTATCAAGCTTTCAGATTCTGTTTTAGTTGTTCTAATAATTCTACTAAGTATGAAGCTCTAGTCCAAGGTTTGGAGTGGGCGAGACAGAGAGGTATCTGCTGTCTAAAAGTTTATGGTGATAGCGAGTTGGTTGTCAATCAGGTGAGAAAGCTAAATGCTGTTAAGAATGATATGCTCAAGTCTTATAGGAATATGGTATGGGACCTCTTAGAAGGATTTGAGGCATTTAATCTTATTTCCATTCCTAGAGCTCAGAATAAACATGCTGATAGGTTAGCTGTTGTGGGAGTTGAACACAATATTCCAAAGGAGATTTGCAGTGATAAAGCTAACCAACGTATCAAGATTGTAGTTAGGCCTGTTGTGCCTAATAATAATATACACTGGCAAGTCTTTCATAGCGATCAATAGATCATCAGTTTTTTAAGAGAAGAAGCTGAGTTCTCACATGCCAATCAGGAAAAGCTACACCACTAGTACAGTGACCAGATTATCCAATTGAAGAACAACAAGCTGCCCAAAGGCCTGGTAACTTTAGAGTCCATTTTTAATACCGATGATGAAGCTAGAAAGCCCAAGGGGAGTATTCAAGTTCAACAAGATCACTATGAAGAAGTCAAAGTCTTCAAAGAAAAGCTTCTTAAGTTGGGCAAGGTATGTATAGCTGAAGAAAAGCATGTTTTTATTTAGCTTTGTCAAGAATTTAATGATATCTTTGCTTGACAATATACTGATTTAAAGGGATTTAATCCCCAGCTTGCTCAGCATACCATTGAACTTGAGCCTAATGTTAAACCTGTTAGGAAAAGACAGAGGCCCTTGAATCCTAAGTTAGAGCCTTTGATGAAAAAGGAACTAGATAAGTTGATTGAAAGCAGCATTATTTTCCCTATTAAGCATACCTCATGGGTTTCAATCCTAGTACCAGTAAGAAAGAAAAATGGTGAAATAAGACTCTGTGTAGACTTTCGTGACTTGAATAAGGCCTTCTTAAAGGACCGTCATCCTCTGGCTTCTATGGAGCAAATACTTCGGGTAGTTTCAGGGGTTGAAAGGTTTTCCTTATTAGATGGCTATTCTGGATACAACCAGATATTGGTAAAAAGGGAAGATCAGTACAAAACAGCCTTCACCACAAAATGGGGAACCATGGCCTATTTGAAAATGTCCTTTGGTTTATCTAATGTCGTGGCAACCTTTCAAAAGGCCTTGGATATGGCCTTTCAGGATCTAATGTACAAGATAGTCTTAGTCTATCTTGATGATATCATGGTTTTTTCTGAGGCTAAGGATCATCTGAGTCATTTGAGGCCGATTTTTGAAAAATGCGGGGAATTTGGGACATCACTTAATCCCAAAAAATGTGTGTTTGTTGTTCATGAAGGAAAATTGCTCAGTTATGTTGTATCTAAACAAGGTATTACTATTGACCCTGAAAGAGTAAGTGCTATCTTAACTCTCCCTTTACCAGCGCACAAGAAAGGTTTGCAGAGTTTTATGGGTAGGATTAACTTTGTTAGGAGGTTTATCCCTGACATTGCTGATTTGTTAAGTCCACTAACTCATATGCTGAGAAAGAATGTACCTTTCAGCTAGACTAAGGATGGGAAAAGAAGTTTTGAGCTTGTAAAAGAGGCATTGGCAACCACACCTACACTTCTGAATCCTGACTTTTCTAAAGATTTCATTTTATATGCCTATGGAAATATTGATTCGCTTTCAGCCATACTTCTGCAATGAAATGATGAAGGATTTGAACAACCTGTGGAATTCTTCAGTCAGGGACTCAAAGATTATGAGCTTAGGTATACTTTTGTGTTCTGGTAGTCATAAGAAGCTTAAAGAAGTTTAGGCACATGTTGTCCAATAACAAGATTAGACTGATGGTTGCTCATCCCAGTGTGAACGAGCTTTTATTAAACAAAGATTTGAGTGATAGAAGAGCTGGTTGGGTCACTAAGGTGATGGAGTATGACCTTGAAACAAAGGTTACCAAACTAATAAGAGGGAGAGGTCTTTGCGAGCAGCTTACTGAGGACAACAACATTAGTGTAAAGGAGGAGGAAAGTTCTATTTTAGCACTCCAAGATGGACAACAAGCTGCTATACCTGCTCCTATTGGTTGGATTACAAAAATGACACATTTTTTATTGACTGGTGAGTGCCCTCCTGATCTGACTAGATCCAGAAGAAGGTATTATCGACTGCAATCCATACCTTATGTTCTTTTAAATAGTTTGATATTTAGAAGAGATTTTCATGGTGCCCTATTAAGATGTATTGAAGTTGATCAGGTTGATAGAGTATTGTATGAATTCCATCTAGGATCAGCTGGCAGACACTTTTCTCTGAGAGCCACAGCTCTTAAAATAATGAAAGGAGGCTATTACTGGCCTACCTTATTCAAAGATGCTCATGCATGGGTAAGAAGGTGCAAAGAGTGTGCTATGTTTGCTGGAAAAGAGAAGTTGGCAGCCCTCCCGTTGCAACCTGTTCAAGTTGATCAGCCCTTCATGAAATGGGGTTTGGATTTTATTGTGGTTATAAACCCGCCATCAAGTGCAGGCCATAAATGGATACTCACAGCCACTGATTATTTTTCAAAATGGACTGAAGCTGTGGCACTCAAAGAAGCTAATAAATCTGTTGTCCTAAATTTTTACGAAGAGCTAGTTACCAGATTTGGTATCCCAGATTCTATTGTGTCAGACAATGCCCTGGCTTTTGTGAGTGTTAAAATTTCTGACTGGACTGTCAAAAATGGTATATATCTGAGTACATCCTCTAATTATTATCTGCAGGGCAATGGACAGGCTGAGTCCACTAACAAGAACCTCCTAAGGATCATTAAGAGAACTATGGAGGACAATCAAAAGGCCTGACACACCAAGCTAAAATTAGCCTTGTGGGTTGATAGGATTACGTCAAAAAGGTCTACAAGACTTTCTCCATACATGTTAGTGTATGGAAAAGAGGCAAGACTACCCATTTCAGTTGAACTCCCAGCCCTCGATCTGGTAAACCAACTTGATATAATGGAGGAGGAGCCTATGACAACAAGGTTGGCTCAGTTGATTGAGCTTGAAGAACTTAGAGCTGAAGCAGTGAAAAGGACTGAGCAATATCAGGCTCAAATAAAAAGGTCATTCGATAAAAAGGCATCTCCCAAAGTGTTCCAAGAAGGTGGCATAGTGATAAAGTGGGATGAATTTAAAAGTAGGCCTGGAAGACACTCCAAATTTGATGCACTTTGGACTGGGCCATATATCATTACTGAGGAAAAACAACATAATGCTTTCCAGCTATCTAGGTTAGATGGCATAGTGGAACCAATCCCAGTGAATGGTATTCACCTCAAACATTGCTTCTGAGGTATGGACCTAAATCTGTACATAATTGTTAAAATTCTAGAATAGTTGTTGTTTCATTTCCTAAGTGTTGTCCCAACACGGTAAATAGTTTCACTTCAGTTTTTCCTATCTTCAATAAATTTTCAGCAACTTGCTATGTTTTGTGAGTCTCAAGTGAGTTACAGCCGTGCACGAGGCTGCTCCAAGTCTGCTTTTGAGTTTTTCCATGACTCCATTCCCAATGGATAGGCCTAGGCTACTGGTTTCCATGTTTAGCAGGAAAACATCTAGCAAAGGTCGCCATAAAATGTTACCCATTTTTCACCTATGGGCTCAATCAGGTAGGGTAACCCATGTTTTCAGAGGTTCTCAAAGACCAAATGGAGGAAACACTTGCATCAAGATCACATTTTTTCTAACTTGTTTGCTTCTTGTGCAAATACAGGGGAAAATGATGTTTTAATCCAGCACATGGATTAAATGTGGCTCCCAAGAGGGTTGAGCGCCCAGCGTGCCTGTCTTCAGTTTTAGGTGGGTTTTCATTTTTATGTTTTTCCTTGTCTTTCCCTCTTTTTGTTTTGTTTTCTTCATGCCTTTTTCCTTTGTTCTATCGGGGGCGGAACCGGAACAGAGTCTGAACTTGGAACTTTTCCAAAAGTTCCAATTCCTGATTTTGTTCCGGTTTTGGTTCCGTCGGGCTTGTTCGTTTGTCTTCCCTTTTTTCTCTTTTCTGTGGTTGGGGGGTGGTTCCTCCCCTTATTTTTCTTCTTTTTTCATCCCCTTTTTCATCATCCCTCGTATGTTGTCGGGGGCGAGATCAGAATAGAATCCAAACTTGAAACTTGGAGAAAGTTTCAGGTCCAAATTTAGTTTCGGTTCCGGTTCCGCTAAAGTTTCAGGTCCGGATCTAGTTCCAGTTCCGGTTCCGCCGACTCTTGGTTCTAGTTCTTCCTTGGTCCCGGTTCCACCAGCCTTTTTCCTTTCTTCCTTGTATTTCATTGGGGTTGCTTTCTCCCGTTTGTCTTTCTTCCTTTTTGTCCCTTCCTTCGCCTTCTTTTGAGTTTTGTCAGGGGTGGGACCGGGTCAGAATACGAACCTAAAACTTGAAGAAAGTTTCAGGGATGGATTTGGTCCAGACCCTGGTTCCGCCAAGATTCATTTGTCTTTGCTTCCACCCCCTTTCTCCCTCCGGTCCCGATTCCGGTTTCGTCTTGGTCATGCCCCCGCCAGTTTTGAAGGGTCTCAATAAAAGGAGTGCCTGCATCAGGAGATGAGGACATCGACAAGAGGTCCCACCGACACATGGGTGTCTCACCAAAGGAAGTCTTTGAGCCCAAGGAGAAGAAAGGAGCTCCCTATGGGGTCCTGCCAAAAGAGGGGAGTCTTGCTGATAGCGATCAGCTTGCCCATGGAAATGGATATCGGTCTAACTCCCATAGCTTGATAAGAGGTCCCACCGACAGTCCTAAGCTATGTCGATAGTTACTATATGATGTGCTCACATCAAGGAGACGCGATTAACCTCTCACCAACATGCGATTCTGCAGAGAAACCTTTGATTGTCGAGAATGCGCGGCGTGAGTCGGCTCGGTGAAGTAGTGACGTTTAATCTAGCAGGTAAATATGGTGTTGTTCCTCGGAGATGGTCGGCTAGAAGAGGTCGTTTGTCACGATGACAGCTGGGGATGACGACTAGAGAGGTGGAGCAGCATTAATGACCATGCCGCAGAGCATTTAAGGCGACTTTGACGAAATCCTGAGGGTGGACATAGAGGCTGCAAGTTAGTGCGGTCATTATAAAGATCTAAAGGCCATCCCTAGAAGTGATCTCTTTCTGACATGGAGGGGGGGATACACATTGAATGCTTCATTGACTTCATTCCAGGGACTTCTAAGGCCGACGTGTCCAGGCGCCGACTCATTTTTGAAAACCCTAATGCAAGGCGCCAACACTCTCTTGTATATATGACATTTTTTCCTTTTTGTAAAGGAGTTCTTGGTTAGGAGACTGTTGAAAGAGCATTATTCAGACTTTGTAACTCATTTTTCATATATACTACAGATCTGTAACACAGACACTCCTTATTTTCTCAATAGAAAGTTATTTCTTTCACAGATTTTCTTTGTTGTTTTTAGTATTAGTTGTGAGTCGCATGATAAAATTTTGTGATTCTTTATTTTATCAGATTCCTTCAGTACTGGATGCAAAGGATATTATGTCACAAGGTTGATTTATGTTAGTGTTCTCTTTCTATTGTGCATATATCTGTGAAAACATCTTGTTTTCCTTGTATTAAGCATTAGAACAGTCAAAACCTCTCATAGACTCATTTTTTGTAAACATAAATCTCTTTATTTTGAGATTGTTTAGCTCTATTGAGATTTTCTGTGAGTTTTTTGCAGTATTGTCATATTTTGATTTTTGGTGTATCACCTGTTAGTGATAGGGTTTAATTTCAAGTACATCCTTCTTACTCTTTCCCTTATCATTCTTCAATTTTACTTAAAGTATCTTAAGGGGAACAAACACATAATCTGGAGGTCCACCATATTCCCAGGTCACCCACAAGCTCGAAGTGTTCCCATGTGTCAATAGGTTGTTATAGTTGATAGCTTAGCAAGGGTGTAAACTTTATTTGAAAACACAAACATTATTGTTATAGACATACCTTATTAAATGATGAAGAGTTGAAGGTACCCCATTCATTTCATGAATCCAAGGTCTACCCAAGAGAATATTATATGAGAGATTATCAGGCATGACATGAATAGGAGTTTGCAATGTTACCTTACAAGCATTAACAGGTATTGTTATCATACCAAGTGGTTGTTTCCCACATTATCAAATACACATATAGATAAAAGAGTCGGGTTGAATCATAGCCTTGTCCACTCCAATCTTATCTAGAAAGTTTACACTACAAACATTGAGTGTTTAACCATTATCAATGAGAGTACACCTGATGCCACACTTATTAATGCTAGTTTGTATCATCAACACATCATTTTTTTTTGTATTTCCAAAGGAGTTAACTCATCTTGATGAAAGGTAATGTCTAAGTTGATTGAGTTCATACCTTGAATTAGGGTTGTTACATCATTTGGTTGTGCACTAGGAGGAATAACAACTTGTTGTAAGGAATTTTGAAGCATGTTATATGGTAATTAGGTGAAGATTTAATAAGATCCCACAAGGAAATCTTTACAAGAGTGTTTCTAAGTTGTTCCACAAGATCATACTCCTTTCCACTATGCAAAGGAAAACGAGGAGCACTACTCAAGATAGGTTGAGGTAATGGTAATAAAGTAGGTATGGTTTGTGGTTGTCTGTTGTTCCTTGTGTTATATGTGTGACCAGGCAGAAATACTATTCCAAAAACGAGCAACAACAAGAAATGTACAAAAAACAATAAAATCACCTAACACCTCAAGATTGGATTAGTTAGATTCGAAACAAAATGAGATAACAAAAAGAAGTTGATTATACTTTGTCTCGAATCGATCCTTTAGTTGGCCCTTGATGGTTGATTTTGTGTATGCTCATTGGATGGCAAAGGATGTTGATATGAAATGAATGATGGATGATAAATGGATGAGAAGTGGATGAAAATAGATGCAAGTGTAATGGTGAGAGCAAAATGCAAAAATTAGCTAAGTGTGGCTCAAGTGACAAATTTGCAAGAGTTTGGCTATGAAATGAAAAGTTACTAAATGAGAGAAAAGAGAGGTATTTATAGAGGAAGTTGAATTCTCTAGAGAATTCAATGGTTGAGATTATTCCAAGGTCAAGATGAAGGGCTATGGTGAGTTGAGGACTCACAAGCCCTCACATCTTGACATGTGGAATGCGAGATGGCTTAGGGATGGTGATGTGTAAATGAGGTGGAAGGAGGGCACATGAGGTATAAAAATGACAAGTACTTTGCAAGTACCTTGTGGGAATGAGAAGATTTCCTCAAAAAAGAACTTGTTTCCAAGTGGGAATGAAAGTGACTTTTGAGGAATTTTAGAATTCCTAAAAAATATCCATGGGAAAAAGGAAAGTCGTTGGAGAAATAAATGTGAATTAATTAAAAATTCACATACTTGCAAAAATCTCATGGACAAGACAAGGTTCCAAAAAGGGAAGCCTTTGTCCCCATATGACTTGATGTGACAAGTCAAAAGATTTTAGAAGATCCATGGGAAGAGGAGATTCTAGGAGGAATAAATATGAATTTAAAATTCACATGGGAAAGAGGGTCAATACCAAGAAAGGCAAATGAAAAAGTTTGACCAAAAAAGACATGCTAAAAGTGGCTAATGACTTTGATTAAGGTTGTGCAAACACATGATTAAGAGGATTAACTAAAGATTAGAAGCAAGTGGAAAATGTTGGAGGATGTGACACATCCTAACCATGAATTAATTAAATTAATTATGATTAGAAGAGGGTTAGGTGGCTAAGAGGAATTAGAGACCAACTTGCAAAAGTTGGAAGATATGACACATCCTAATCAAGGATTAAACATGTGCACATTCTAATCATAAATTAATTAAACTAATTGTGATTAGAAGTGGGTTATGGAGGATGTGACAATGAGAGAAGAAAAAAGAATTAAAAATTGGCTTAAATTCAAAGAGGTCTCATGACTAAATTAAATAAAGTGATGTGTTTATTTAATTTAGAGAGAAAATAAATCAAAGGAAAAAGTATTTAATTATTAAATTAAATACTTTAAAAACCTTACACAAATGATAAAATATTAATTAAATGAATGATTTAATTAATATTGGCGAAGAGGATGAAATAGGCGAGTACAGGGATGAGTAAGGAAGCGAGTTTGACCATATGGAAGTGGTCAAATTTGGATGTCTACATTTTTTCCCTCTTCAGAATGCTGTTAGGATAATAGCATTTCAAAGAAAATAAAATGCAGATGACTCTATAGAGGAAGTGATTAGAAAAGAGATGCCCCAACATAAAAGAGGTTGTGTGAGCTGCCCAAACAGAGGGAAATGGAAGGGGATGACTCAGTCTCACAAGAGAAGGTTCATGACGGAGGAATGAATGAGAATGGTAGGGAATGCTCTCTCGAGAAGGCGAACGGGGAAGGAAAAAGGGGTCCCGGGCAACTTCTTGAAAGTATGGAGTGGTATGTCATTGGAAAGAACATGAAAGACTGAGAAGATTGGCGCTTGAATAGAGTCAAATAGGTACACAGTTTGCAAATGGCAGCTCTGGGAAGATAGATGGTGAATGAATTAGTTGGAGGAAGAATTTTTTAAATATAGGGTAAAAAGTACCCTTCATTTAAAAAGGTAAAATGAGGGAAATTTATATAAGGTAATTTTAGGAATTACCTCTCCTCATTTGAACAACTATCAGTTGAGGAAGAGAGGGAGGAGAAGAGAGGAAGAGGACTAGAGGACACAATGTCAAACAACTACGACACTGACATTATCCACCAGGTGGACGAGGTATAACGGTTCTTCAGCGAGTGCACCGTTCCACATTAGGTTAGCCCCAAACTCAACTTTGTGATTTTTTCCATTTTTTTTGAGTTTAGGAAAATTTGAAAATATGGGTTTTGTTGGGGGGGGGAAGGAAGAAAAATGGGTAGTAGGAAAAATGAGGATTTTTTTTTTGGGCTAGAGAGGGAAAATAAAAGAGCTAGGCTGGGGAAGGAGACAGGCATGCCCCGGAAGAGGACGAGGCCATAGGAAAAATGGCAGGTTCAAAGTTGAGTCTTGCAGAAAGGTGGGTCCACCCACGCATGGGGGCGAGTCCACCTGCGTACAGGGCACGAGGTCACCGAGGAGCCCGAGTGGGTTCACTTGAGCTCAAGCGGGTCTGCTCGTGCATAGGGCATGAGCTCGCCCAAGAGCCCAGGCGGGTTTGCCCGAGCTTGGGCAGGTCCACCCGAGAGCTCACTCGGGAGGGCTTGGGCGGGTTTGCCCATGCTCGCGGCCGGGGTAGGACCGTCGAGAGGGGAAGAGGTTAAAGAGAGGAAAAAGAAAGGATAGGGAAGGGTACCTAGGACAAGGGAGAGGAAAAGAAAAAGAGGAAGAGAAAATGTGAGAGAAAGATTGACATAGTGGGCATGTCATGGATGTAGGATTTTGGCCAATTGCAACTGCAGGAGAGGTGGTCCAAGGTATTGAGGAGATGTATAGCAGCCATGACGGGTGCAGATCATCAGGTGCTAGCAGAGGCAGGACTGTTGCACATGCTATCATATCCAACGATTAAGGCCCATAGGGCCATGTTGACAATGTTAATAGAGTGTTGGGACTCAGCCACGTCGATATTTTATTTGCTGACAAGGGAGATGAAAATTACTCTAGAGGATGTTTGGAGGATTCTAAAGCTCCACATAGCGAGGCTTCTGCTTAGCGAGCACACAGTAGAGGGGGAGGCACTAGACAAGTCTGTGTAGAGCGTGTTTGGTGGAGATGAGCTAGTGGTAGCAGTTGGATGTGGATAGGTGTCTCGCCTATAGGGTACCAACATTACCACTATATCTAACAGGGTTGATTAGTAGGATCCTATTATTAGACAGGAGCGGTCAGTTCCTACCTCTGGGTTTGTGGGGGTGATTCAACACATCATCAAGGGTCAAGATGGTTAGTTTGCATGGGGAACCTGTCTACTGGCACAACTGTACTGGGATATGCATGTTGTATGCTACCGAGAGTCACTGAGTGTGACACATTACATTGCTACAAGTATGGTTCTAGGAGTACATCCGGGTTGCTAGGCCAGTCATGGTGAGAGGAGTGATGAAGGATGACAGAGCCGTAGTAGCCTAGTGGTGGGGTACAGACGTTGGACTGATATTACGCTATGAGGGATATGAAGACCTAGATGCATGGAGGAGGTTATTTGATGAGCTGCTGATAGAGACAATAGTTTGATGACCATACATGCTACGGCGATTCAAGGATTGGAGGGATGAGGAGGTTAGGCACAAAAGTTATTTTTGCACCCAATGTTATATTATTGGAAATGATCCTCACACAATTGAGTTACATAGACTAGATCAAGTGACGAGATAGTTTGGGGTGAGGCAGGATATTCCGCAGGGTCAAGAGATGTTCTAGCAACTTATGTGAGAGCGTCCATGGGGGGAGGAAATTGAGCCCATGACTGGGAGGGAAGAGTGGGAGACACCACGATTAGTGCCATACCCTAGTAGGAGAGGGGTCGAGAGATGCATGGATGATCGATCGATATGGCCAGTGGTCCCAGCGACATCTACCTTAGTGGATTACACCAGTGGTGCCTATTGAGGAGGCATTAGGATTCAGGTCAGAGGATGAGAGATGATTGGTGGATGAGAGAGGTATACAATGTTCATGAAGATAGCAGAGGGGAGGAAAAAAAAGAGGAGGACAACTGAGAGGAGGACAGGGGGTGGCTGGGTAGTCGGTGAGGGTGGCCAAGAGGAGGAGACATCGATAGAGAGCCCGAGTAGATGAGGTGAGGATCACGAACCAGGAGGATAGGGGAGAAGAGGCACAGAGGGAGAGGGGATAGGGGCTAGTGTAGCTGCAAGTGGTCAATAGAGATAGAGACAGGAAGCGAGTGAGATTTTCAGAGAGCAGGAGAGGATGCGAGGGAGGAGGAGAAGAGCCTAGGTGGTGATTGATGTGGATGAGATGAAGGTGGAGGGACAGGATGAGTAGGTGGAGCTAGAGGCAATGGATGAGCAGGTGGAGTAGGAGGTGATGGATGTGGATATGGAGGTGCATGATGTCCCCCCAGTATCCATGGTACCACCTAGAGGGGAGGATCCAACAGTGTTGCTAGGATGAGCTCTAGAGAGTTTACAGCTCAACGAGTAGCGGCAGTGGCAGTCAGAGGTAGAGCAGAGGAGATCAAAGGCATAGATGAGGGAGCTATAGGCACAACTTTCCAGGAGTGAGAGGGACTACTTAGAGCTTGCCATGATAGTGACAGAGATAGAGAGGAGGTATCAGAAAAGAACAAAAATTACTTTATTTTTTTTGAAAAATCACCAAAAATATCATCCCTAGACTCATTTGCTACCCTAGGCGAATCATTCGGGTTACACTTTTTGCATGACAATTTCTATTATTTTTATAGTAATTTGGGTAAGTGCACCAAGATGGTTCCCAAAAAGGGGGCTTAAGTGGCCACTTTTTTTTCTAAAATCAGGAAATATTGACCTTGGACATGAAATTGAGGATAGTTACACTCAAAATTTTGAGATGGAACAAAAACAAGGATCGAAGTGCTCCAAGTCTACTTTCTAAACTACTAATTTATTTTGAAAATGGTTGAGATTAAGGTTCAAAAGAGGGATGTACACAAATTGGTGCTATTTTTGTCGAAAACATAACATAGCAACTCTTGTACGACGTTAATTCGCGAACCTTGTAGTATTTTTAAAATCATATGGTAAATTTAGCTAATAGTATCTAGTTGATGCACGATTTTCTAATAATTTTTTAATGAATATTTGATTTTCTACTAATTTTCTAAGTGGCCACTTCCTGAAAAGCAGAATTTTGGCTGTGCTCCCCCTAAATTTTTTTGAAGGTAATTGATTTTTTTAATTTTTTAAAAAAAATGTAGAATAGAGTCTAGTTTCTCAAAATGTAATTTATTTGAAATTTCGATGAACGGTTAATTTATAGCGAAAAAAAAACCAAACACTAATTTTTGGCAAAAAAGAGACATACAAACAAAAGAAATTATGGATGAAAGGCTTAACATTGTTAAAAAGTGGAAAAAAATTACATCATTGGATACCTAAGAGAGAACCTAACATTACCCATGTGTTTGCTTTTGTCGA